>QJNS01000003.1:0-45946 GCA_004154925.1 Monosporascus cannonballus | reverse complement strand
GTAGGGTACGTACAAATACGGCTTGGCACGTGGGCCACCGCTAACCAGTTTGTCTTAAGCCTCCACCCCCCCCCCCCCCCCCCCCCCCCCATAGCCG
Organism: Monosporascus cannonballus; assembly: GCA_004154925.1. Lineage (NCBI taxonomy): Eukaryota > Fungi > Ascomycota > Sordariomycetes > Xylariales > Monosporascus > Monosporascus cannonballus. The sequence goes on along the minus strand of QJNS01000003.1, from coordinate 45,849 downwards.
GGCTCGTTTGCAGCTGTCGGATCTGAATACTGCTAACAAACGTGAGGCCCCATATTATGGCGGGACAATATTTCAGTTCTCATAACAGGTGAAATATTGACTAGGTACTTTATCGCTTGATTCGTAACGGAGTTGTTCTGTCCAAAAAATAATGTACAAGAGTCCTCAGACTCGTGCTTTAAGAGTGTCCATTGCTCTCTCTTTCCCTCTTTTGCGCCCGCGCGGCGGCACGCTTAAGTGACGACCTCCGGTTCGCCGCTCTGGTGACTATAACCTCGACCAGTTCCCAGAAGCCGTCAAACTTTCTGATTTTCAGTTCCATCCTGATCATTCCGGCCTCCACCAGCCACTCCGCTGACTGCCGCAATAAGGTGTTGGCGTCTGCCAAGCGCTCCGCGTAGGGATGGCCCAACAGCTCGTTCCGTCCACTCGATCCCACGTGCGACTCCTGTGAGCGGATCAATGCCTGCCGATATTCGTCCCGCATGCGCGATGTCAGGCGCATCAGGTTTAGGGCGCCATCGAGATCTTCGGTATCGAATTTAAGTCTCTTTTTTCTATTTTCGAGTAGATTCAGGAGAGCGCCTTCTAACTCGGGTTTCAAGATTTCCAGCTCCTCGGTGCGTTTGAGGGTGATGGCGATGTTTCGACAGGCCATGTCTTCCAGCATTATTGCCATTGTTTTTTGGATTTTCCGTGTATATTCGGTCAAATTGGCGAGCATCTTGAAAATAGCAAGTGGGTCGAGTGAAGCTCCGCGTATTATCCATCCTTTCCTCGCCATGTCTCCCGCACTGAAAATGCTGAGAAAAATGGGATCCGCGGAACGCCTTTTGACGCGATATATACAATTTGAAATCTTAGCCAGGAATTTCGTTTGCATACGACCGCCAGGGGGGACATCCCGGCACAATCTCATGACGACATGCTCGAATACGCTCGGGGGTCGGGGTCTCTTCTTAGTTGGCTGCTGAGATTCCTTCTTTTGTGGCCTTTTCTCGACGCGTTCAATGGCAATCGTAAGATCTGGATCATCGTCCCACGATGTATCAAGCTCTTCATCATCATCGTCGTCCAATGAGGAGGTATCGTTCTGCGATATCAAGCTCTTCGCTGTTGGCGGGAGTGAGAGATTGTCCGTCTTCTTTTCCGGTCGAAGTGATTTGTTCTTAGGCTTTGCTCCTAAGGTTGCGCTCGTAGCAAACCATGATGGTGCGCTAACATGTCCTAGGGCTTTGCCGAGATTTGTGAGCAGCCGCGTGTCGGACCGGCATGCTCGCGAAAGTCTCAACATCGGACAGTGGCGATGTGTCAGATGGGAAGGTATTAAGTCCCCTGGCGCTCTTCAGTATCTCAAGTAGGATTATTAGCCCTGGGTTCTTACAATACTTGTCCAGGCTGCGTCTTATAGTGAGTTGAGGTGCACAGTTTCATGGCAGAATTGTTAGCCATCACCAGGTTTTTTGGACCCAGTATGTTTTTAATCGCGACAGCGATCGAGAGTGGGTAGGTACGTACCAACCTACAGCCACAGTGGCGCGTGGTGTTGAGCCACATTCCCGGCCCCCTATCCGCCACTACTAGGTATACCTACGGTAAATGTACGTTCCTGTCTTCTCCGATTAAGAGGGCCTTAACAGTTCGTGATTTATACTACAACTTCCAGGGCACGTTAACTCCTGCGGGTTAAACATACGAATGCCGCATGTACTGACAAGTCACCATAAAAGCGGATGCATTAGCCGCCGGAAATGAGGTGGTTCCTGAACCTGAGGCTAAGCAGCCTTGAGCAGCTTTGTTGAGGTAGCTAATTATTCCTCCTCTTCCTCCCCACCCACATTCCAACTTATCTTCGGCCAAGCCCGTTCGGCCTCTTGCTTAAATCCCTTGGCAGTTTGGTCCAGGAAATAGAGCGTATGTTATATCTGCAAGGTTGCGGTGCAGCTCGGGGGGAAGCTCAGCTGGCTATACACCCCGATCATCTACCCCGACGTTATTCGTTTGGCGCTTATTGGAATGGGCCAACGACGACCGCCGCGACCCACCACGAACCTGTAGGCTTGTTTCTGATATGTCCCTCTTGTCGTCTTGTCTCTAGTATCAATGCATGCGCATTCCCCCGTCTCTTAACAACCTCCCTAGAGTGAATCCGAGCCTTCAGTGCGTCAGACAACATCTCTTCAACGCAAAACAAAACGCTATCTATCGATCTCTTCTCAACCTCGGCACAGTTTGGCGTCATTAGAGCACTCTAGAGCGCCGTCCGTATATAGCCAATCACCGTGCCGCCTGAGCCATGCGACAGAGCAAAGATGATGAGTATCGGGAACTCAAGCGAGAGGCGAAACGGCAAGGTATCGAGGTCAACTCGATTAAAATATAATCCCGCCATGGTTGTGGATGCACCCACCGAGCATAAAGACAAGTTCGATGTTATTCAGAGGCTCGGGCGCATCTCATATTCCAACTTTGGGTTCCTGCCGAGTGGCGACACCCCGGACAAACCGTGGCAACTGGACATTAAGAAAAGGGCTGCCCAACTCATGCGCTTCGCGGCAAGATGTCGAAGGGAAAATCGTAACGAATCCGGCTGGAGATATGAAATCGAGCAAAGGCTTTTCGAGAGATTCGACATCGAGGTTGCTTGGTTAGTCTCTTCTTCACTATGATGAATATGCAGTGCTGAGCACTTCCAGCAAACGATGTCGCAAAAGGTTGTGGAGATCTGAAATAGAGGTAGATCCGAATTCCAGTAATAGCCGGACCACTTCGTTGAGGGACCGTCAACGAAGGAGACAAGCATGCACATGCAACCCCAATGCTCGCATGGACGACTAGTGGGTTCCTTTCCTCAGGAAGGTCGGTTGCACGACCCACTGATGAAATCAATAGCTCGGCCTTGGATCCAGGCCTCAGTGACTGATTCTCCTCTCGAATCGAGGAGCCTTGTCCCGCGCCTGATTCACCGGCGTCGAGCCCAAGGAAAAGGCCGGACAGAATTCATGGCTTGAAACAGACGAAAAACTTCGACATGATTCTCCAATCGCCGTACGCTCACGATGACCCACCGCATCAGCCTCCAAGACTAGTGGAAGATGTCGTCAAGACCACCTTGAATCCCGATAATGGAGGTTCTCCATTACTTTTCCCCTTCCTCATTCTGGAAGCGAAACGCGAAAAAGGGGCCGAGAACTTCGAGCACATGGAGATTCAAACATCTTTTCCAATCAAGCATGCCTTGCAGCTTCAATACGATCTCCTCCATACTCGTGGCAATACAATGGATGTTCCTGGTGGCCCTCTTGTATGGTTTCTGGCAAACCGTGGCGAGGACTGGCGTGTATATGCAGGACACGTCCAAGAGAGAGAGCGCAGGCCAAAACATGTAAGCATAGGCTCTACTTGTTCAAGATTTTTGTCAGTGCTGACCTTATCTAGTTGATTAACTTCCTTTGGGGTGGCAGTATCACCGGCATCGACGACACTCTACAGTTGACTTTATTGTGGACTGGGCTCGGGACATGTTCAGGCCTAATATTCTGCGACAATTGAGGACGCTGAGTACCGCAAATTACAACGACACCATGACTTTTGCATTTGATCCAGATGTTTACTCACTTCAAGGGGAAGTGCAGCCCTGGATGGAAGGGCAAGATATCGACCCAGAAGAGCTATTAGATGTGCCAGCTGCAGATGCGCCCTCAGAGAGCGCAAGCGAAGATACATCTGATCCTCTAGATCGGTTCACGACGATGTACGGTGTGGTGAGGGATGCCAGACAGATTCAATCTCGGCTTCGAGGCCTGGTCATATCTCGCGATAATCTCGAGACGGTTCTCCAAAGTTTCGAGAATCCTACTGCCGCTACCCGATTCGTAGGACCGATCATATCACTCCTCAGCCGTCGCTGCGTTGCTTTGGAAAGCGAAGATGTACTCGATGCTGTCGAAGACCACTGGAGCGGTTACACTCGTATCAGGCCCAACCGCTTGGACCAAAAACCAAGAGTTTATGTACAATTCCTGATATCTTTCTACATAAATCCTGTCTGGGAGCAGGTTCGAGAGTTGACGTACTTGGCCGCGACGGATGATGCGCGGGAACTCCTGATTCAATGGGCAGGAATCCGGGGCGCTGTAAGGCGTTCCCGGTTCTCCCCCCCAGAATGCCGCGGGGAAGACCTCATTTCCGCGTTCGACTGTCTTCGCCAGAACAGTGTCCGACCCGACCTCGTTTCTTCACTTTGTCGACGCACATATATGGCATACTTTGAAAAGCCACGGACTGTGCTTGCCATAGACAACGACGGGGCTGTGCACGAAATCGAAAAATCTAAAGTGATCATCAAGCAGGACAAGGATAAAAGGAGCCCTGGGGTTCAGATGCAAGGCACCGTGCATGCAATCTACGAAAAGCATCAGATTGGAAACCGCGAACCCTCAGAGCCATTCCTTCGCGCTTCGACTCGCATTGACTTTGAAGGAAGAGCACTTTGGCGGGGCTGGAGACGCGGCAATTGCCTCCCTCCCGAACATCGGCATCTTGACCAGATTTTGGTGCATTCAGATGTACCAGATGCGCGAAATCTTCCCGACGGATCACGGCAAAAGTATTGTTTATATATTCTAGACGGCCGGACAGATCAGTTGAATGCTTTCTCTGTCGCCTCGAAGCTGATCCGGGCGCTCTTCAGAGATGAGATATACGGCACTGTGCGCAAAGCCAAGATCCCTAGGAACAGCCGAAACTGGCAAGACAACAGAGATGACTATTGCTTCTCAATGGAATCCGAGAAAACACAGGATTTCTTGAGGTTATCGCGAAACAGTTTTCGTCAAGATGTCGTTAGTTGGACAAAGGCTACGACCGGGCCTGAGCCCTCGAAATCTACAGATCAAGCGTGTCTCCCGAAAGCATGGTATATTTCCAAGGCGGCAGTTTCAGCTCTTCGTTCCCCGACTGATACAAACCAAGTATGCACAATTTACAGATACCCAACCTAAGGTTCTTCAACATATTCATTCACCTTTGTACTATTACCACCAATCTTTGTATGTCTAGTTGTGGGAAATTAAGAAAAAAGAAGGGGCTACCATTGAAGAATCTGTATGGGAAAACGGAGAGTGCAGCCCAAAAGGTATCGTGAATCTCTCTTTCGTTATATCAATGCCATGGACTTCCTGCAACTGCTTAGGGGATATTGGTCTATATATAAGAGTGAGTAATGAAAAGGTGTTGAAGGGTATAAATGGACAACGAAGAATTTCCCAACCTTCGCCACCTGGAATAGGGGTAACTCCACTTTTCCTGAAAGAAACCTCCAGATTCCTAAAAGGGGCTTTCCTCCCCGGCCGCCGGCACTCCCTCCGGAGCCTCTGCCGCCGTTGTCGGTCTCGGAGTCCGAGCTCAATTCGGACGAGGTCTTGGCCGCTACCTGGGAGAGTCGCTTATATCCGTTGAGTAATTAGCTGTCGGCTAGTGTGGTTACGTGGTTACGTGATAAGCTCGACGTCTGGGAAAATCGTCTCTAGTGTTTCGAAGTCTAACAGGCAGAAAAGGGTTACGGCATGGAATCACGAACTATCGGGTGACAACGGATACCTAACTGCAAACCATAATCTAAGAGAATCACAGGAAACGCACACTCTCCCTCATCAATAGCCGGATCTGAAAAGGTACCTTTCTTATGCCCCAGCTTGTCGGCCCGAACCAAGAAATGTCAGTTCCGAGTAAGTTACCTGCCTTAACTGACTCATCCGTTCTCATGCGCTTTAAAGGTGGGGCCTATTCACATTGCATCTCATTAAGTCCCTACATTTCGTACACGAAGCTCTTTTAGCACTTGATGCAATTCCCAGCCTTCTCCCATTTGCCCCCCCTTCCGCTCCCTTCTTCCAATCTCGCGGTTGCCGCCCAGATTCGAGGCCTTCCTGTCCACAGAGTCCATTTCTGCAACTCATCTAGACTATTATTGCTCATCTGATTGAGTCACCATACCATCCTTGTTTTTGCGAGTCGCTTAGATAACAACTATCCAACCGATATGGCCTCCGCAGCTAGTGGCACGGTCACTACCCCCTTCCTTTACGTCGTGGGACATAAGATGAGTCTGAAGTCTACTCACGGCGAAGTTATTTCCGTAACCATTACAATGTATATCTTGTCACCGCATCGCCCGTTATGGAGGTCCGAATCTGCACGGAAAAGGGCTTTCAAAAGCCTATCCTAAAACTATTTGATCGCCGGTTTGGGAAAATGCGAAATTCGTGGTCAGGAAACCATGAAAAGAACCCATATACAAAACAGATTGAAGCCGCGTGGCAGAATTACGTGCGTAGAGGATCGGCCGATGTGGTATTCGATCATCTTAAGCGCATGGATGAGGAAGAAGGTATCGGCATGTACAGGTACCTGTACAAGGTGGAAGAAAAATCTGAATGGGAGAAACTCGCAGAAACGGAAGGCCTCATTTGCTACGGAAATCAATTGGACTACAATAGCGAAGTTCAGGCTTACGGGGGATTAAAAGCGCTCCAGGGTCGATGCATACCCCGTTTTTGGCCTTCGTTACTCTCCACATGCCATCTATTCCGCCCGACCTCCCACCCACCTATTTCGAAGTCCGCGGGATTATACTCCAAGAGATTTCCGGTTTTAGACTTACGGAACTGCTTTTTAAATTACCTAACAATCCCCTCGCGTGGGAAGAGATAATCCAGAATGGGGTTGACGCGGTAAAGGAGGTCAACCGCGCCGGCGTCATACATGTAAACCTCCACCCGGACGACGTGGTGGTGGCCCGGTTGGACGAACATACGTTTTAGCCTTTCATAGTCGATTTCACCAACGCAGCTTTCAGATGGCACTGCGAAGGCACGGATGACGTGCATGATCCCACTAGCTTCGAGGACTGTCTCGATTTCCACCAAAACCGAAGGGCTATCGGGGGCCGTCATGGTGCCCTACGTGGAAAAAGCTACGGGGTACAAGCCGAGGATCAACTACGACTAGATCAGGGTGAGGGAGTCTGCTGTATGAACTGTCCTGTTGTCGAACTACTGATAGGCGGTCTTTACTTGTCATGAATGCAAGAGAGCGCTTGGATGCGGCATCATAGAAGAGTAGAGGACACGTCGGTTACGGAATAACCTAGATTACTCATAATAAGCTTAATTTGCGAAGGTGTCTCTGTGTCAGAGCTTGTATTGCCGTGATCAGGCTATTATTAGATGCCCTCTAGCTGACTGCTCAACGAAGCCGTGCATTGTGTTAAGGAATGCCCTGTGTAAGATCAATCCAGTGACTGCTTGGATTTATCACCGCAGAGAGCAATGGTCGGCCCATCCGGGACTGGGGGGGCGTCCAAAATTCCCACGTTATGAAACTCGTTGGCGCTGGTCGCCGTCGAGGGCCCGAAGTGCCAGGTTATTTGGTGCAACGGCGTGAAAGGTTAGAAAGAGTCTTTCAGGTAGGTAGCAATAGATTAGACCAGTAGCACCTGCCCTCTCCCAATGTATGGGAGGAAAACGGCCCTATATATACACTTACAACCCCTGTATAGCCCCTATACAGAAGGTTCCACCTTGGCACGTGACACGATGTGCGTGGGGAGGCGCTTACTATAGCCGCTAGCCCGTCACGTGCTGCCTTCCGGCTTAATACCTTGGCCGTCTACATCGACAGGGCTTCCTTCACCCAAGCGCCCCGGATGCATCCTGTCTCTAGTGAAAACGGTGCCAGCCTCTCGGTGCAGCGCTTAATGTCAGCAGAGACCCCTATAAACACCCCCTGGAAGCTCGTCGTCCTAAACGCCCGCTAGCCAACGGCGATCCTGCCTATCGCAAATAGGTCGTGATGTTAGGGGACGCGGAATGGGGTTACCTCCGGGAGAACATCCCAGTTAACTGGGAGAGCCGTGTCGCGGCTTACATGTGACACCGCCATGCGCGATGCCTATTCATTGCGAGGCCGTTTCAGTATAACCGGGGTGTGCGAGACGGCATCCGCGTGGATCGAAAATAGACTGGGGCTGGTACAAGTTATGATGAATTCTTCATGAGCTGAACAGCCGCGTGAAAAGCGGCCGAGGATAAAAGTACGCCGATATTCCCCCCGACCCCATTCTCTCTCTCACTTCGTCCACCCGTTTGCGACATTCAACCTTCGTCTTGATTTTAATCACTTCTGTAACTCTTGGTTCTTCCGGAAACGAACTCTTTGCTATACATTTCCCTTATTCCCGCCTGCCCATAGCCGGTAATATGCACTCGCAAAAGTGTCGAATATTCTGTATGTCGCCCCCTTTGGTCCACATTGGCTCGTCTCCGTATTAATCCTGGCCAAGATCGAGTCGATATGGGGTTCGCCAATACCTTCTTTTGGTTGTCGTCATAACACTCTACGATACAGATAGCGGAACATGTCCCTTCCCGTGTTCTAATTCTAACCATGCCAATTATAAGTTTACGGGATGTATATTAACATTGTCGGGCATCCCAGGTTTCTCCTGGTTGTGTTGCCAGTCAACCAGAGAGAGCTCATATAAGAATCGGCTTCTTCGGCACGTCAGACTCCCGGACATCCGTTGTGTCTCCTTGCTAATCATGCATAGGGATGTGCGCACCGTAGTCCCCAACAGACCATCCGAAGTGTTTTGCCGAGCCACTCAGCCGGTGAGAACTGGCTAGCGGGCCAGCTCCTCCCTAGCGACGTCACTTACCCCGAGTACGCGAGCACCATGACGATGCTGCTATCCCTAGCACACACCTTGCAAACCAAGATCTTCCACCCTCTGCCCGCGGGGTCGGCGATTATTTTCCTCCTGAATGTGATCTCCATGCTCCTGCTGAAGTGATACATGAAAATCACCGCACCAGGTGCCTCGCCGAAGACGAGGCGGCTGAGGTCCGCCATGGCCGTCTGTGGATAGTACGCCTTCGGCCTCGCCGTGGCCGCCGCCTTCTCGACCACCTAGGCGGCCGGGCCCTGAGCTTCTTCGCGACGAGCGAAGCGTTGTCTGCCTGTGTCTATTGGCTCGGGCCGTCCTGACGCCACGATCGCGATCGTGGCGGGCGTCCTGCTGAAGGCCCTGCAGTGGACCACTGTGGTGCTGCTCGTCCTCTTGCGTTTGTCGGTGGCGAGCATGCTTCGGACGGACGATGAGTCGGATCGAAGCGATGATTTTCCGTCCATGGTCATGCAGCCCCCGCCACCCACCCTGCCCGGCTTCCTAAGACAGCCATAAGGGCCCGTGGCGATAGTCGGAGACGATGGTTATCAGCCGAAAGGGCGAAAACCATTAATATATAGGGTTGTATAGTTGCGGGTTACGGGTTATACTGAGGGTCATGAGTTGTCCCCATGTATGGGGAAGACGATACCTATTGAAATATCGCAGAATCTAGGCGTGATTCTTCATGCAATCGGTCTATAGACGTCTCTATACCCTGAATCTTTTAAACTCCAGCTATTTTCATTACTGATGACTTCTACTCCGTTTCTACAGCCGGCCCTTCCCAGAGCCTTTCCACTTCCTCCTTAGCCCTAGCACAGTTCTCTAGGAAGGACTGCGTCGAGACCACGCCGGTCTTCGAGTACTTGGCCCTCAGGACCTCCTCGACGACCCTCCGGAACCCCTCCACGCCGTCGGGTGCCGTTATCTCCCACTTCTCGCCGTCCTGGACGTTGTACAGCATTACGCGGGGTGGGGTGTGCCGCCCGTTCTGTGTGGCCCACAGGTAGGCATACGCGCAGGCTTGGGTGGCGTGTTGCAGGGACAGCTTGCCGACGAACTTGATCTCCCAGATCGTGGCGTTGCCGTCCCCGTGGTGGTGCACGATGTCCGCCCTCCCGCGAAGACACGTCGCCTGGGACGACTGCTGCGAGCTTTCCCGGACGATGAACTTTTCTTCCCGCAGTCTGGCCTCGAATTCGAGTTCTTGGTCCCCAGCGAACTGCGCGGATAGTCGCTCCTTTGCCACCCCCAGGTACGGAGCCAGCCAGTCAAAGGCATGATCCTTCATCTGGATGCTGCGAGACTCGTACCCCGATACCTGTGCTTCGTAAGCGCAGGCTTCGCGGCAGTACCAGGCTGCTCTCTCCCCTTCTGCAGACGGAATCGATGGTAGCCTTGTCGAGGGGCAGTCGAGCGTCGTCAAGGTACCCCTCTTCAAATGTTCGAATGCCGCAACCACGGCTAGACCGTTTATATCGCCAACGGCCTCGTAGTGCATCCTCTCCTTGTCCGTCAACGTAATCTCGGGTGCAGCGATGTGCTCGCTTCGCGGTCGTGGAAGCTCTAACTCATTGATTCTAATGTTGGTGGAGATGATAGCCTCGAGCTGCTCATCAGGAACATGACGTGCCATATCGGAGACCGAACACGTCCACGGGAGAAGCAGACCTAGTTGGAGGGGACGGCCAACGGGATCCGGCTCTTGCATGGGATTCGAAGAGAGATTTATGAACTTAGCTGTCTTATCGAGTTGACCCAGGGAAAGGAAAGGCATAGGTTTCTTGTCCGTGCTGTGTAGGACGACGAGTTGTTTGATTGCACGAGTGAGCGCCACGAAGGTTTCGTTGGGGCATGTATCGTCTGGCAAGTCGCGGCCAAGGATATCAAAATATGACGCATCCACGCCATATACAATGACCAAATCCCGCTCGTTTCCCTTGAACTGGTGGTAAGTCGACACGCAGACCTTCCCGCCGATCACGAGGTCGTCCAGGGGAACATCGTCCGAAATAGATACGGCGATAGGGATTCCGTATTTCCTGGACAGGGTATTGGTGAGGTGAGCAAGAGCTATATTGCTGCGTACAAAAGGCGCCAGAATGGCTGTCCGCTCGGCCCCGTATTTTAAGATCAAACGGACCAGCCGCCGAGCAAGCTTGTTGATCTTGAAAGGATTTACGTGCAGATACAAGGGAGCCGGCCCACGGTGCGTCCCGATGACATAATTATCACCGCCCAGAAAGACGTCGTTGACAAAACGCGAAGTCTCCTGGGACAGCCGAAAGCTCTTGCTGAGCGACAGGCGAGTCCAGGGATATGGCGATATTCCAGCCATGGTCGACGGGGCAAGACTGAGGTATCGGGAGTCGGCGCCACGGAAGGCGTAGATCGCTTGCCGCTCGTCCCCCAGGGCCACAATCCTCGGAGCCCTGCCCCCCGCGGCGTGCGTTACCGACGAGATGAAGGTACAGGTAAGCCAGAAGAGATCGTCCGTACAATCTTGCAACTCGTCTAAAATTATAATTTCATAGGGCTGGCCCGTCCAAGTTGGCTGGCCCCCCTCTCTCCTCAAGGTGCGTAGTATAGTGTCGTTGCGCGCCACAGTTTTGAATAGCGTACCTGCGAGTCCATGGAATGTGTAGACGTCGCATGAGTAGTCCTCCAGACGGCGCGCAGTTTCGAGTTGCAAGCGCTTAGAGTATGTGACGAGGGCAACTGCTCGGCCAGCATTGGCGGCGACAATCGCCTCCGCTGTCGCCGTCTTCCCCGATCCGGGCCGCGCAGAGACGACGACATTCTGAGTAAGCGACAATTCCACAATAGCCAGTTGCTCGAGTGAGGGCTCAAATATGCGGCGTTGGGCCTTGAAGACGCCAGCAGCAGTCGCGGTTGTCAGAGACCGGGTAACCCGGAGAACCAATGCACTTGTACACCGAAAAGCCTGGCTGTGCAACAATTGGGACCTTGATACTGAACGGGGTATTTTTGCTCTTCTCAGTATGGCCCCTATATGGGGAGCAGCGCGGAAATGGCTGTACATTATGTGGTTTGGTTATGTTCCATCGCTAGAGGGATCCCTAAATCAGCCGAAGCATAAGAGTTTTTCATGGTCTAGTGACGCCATAGAATTCTAGCTAGGTAATACCGGGAAGCAAACAGTGCCGTTTGTCAACGGCCAATAAAACATCCTCACTAGTGAAAATGGAATAAAATCGCACTGGAAGGCCTGTCAGGGACACAGACCGGTGATGGCGCGCATCTCGCTCTCTGGATACTAACAATATAGGGAGATGGGATGAATGACCTGAAGGTCAAGGCTCTAAGTCTATGTCGGTCTAACGTAGGGTACGTACAAATACGGCTTGGCACGTGGGCCACCGCTAACCAGTTTGTCTTAAGCCTCCACCCCCACCCCCGCACCCCCTATTTCTGGTTCGGCATGCGAAGTTGATACGCGATCCGCCGCCGGCTTCCTCAGCCGTTGAAAGTTGGTTTCTTCTCCCAGTGACACTGATAAACGGTCTCTGACTAGCTGGCTCTTTGCATCTGCGGTCGGTCGTCATTCGAGAAATGGTGGCTCAGTAACGGTATACGCGACATCGCGTGACTCTTGACGCGACAGTTCTCTGGAAGTAGATCCAAAATGTCTGGGTCCTCTGAAGACGCGATGCGACGACATCACCGGCGGTCCGGTCTGTGGCCCAGATGCTTAGTCGTTGCTCTTGTTCGTGTGATGCAGTACCGTGCCCATTAAGACCAGACAATATGTATTTCTTATCTCTAACGACGACGTGATCGTAGGCTTTCCCATGGGCCTGGACGGCGCGGGCTGTGGAAATGACGAGAGGGACCGCACAGCGGCAAATTCCCTGAGTTAAGGTTTTCAGTCTTCACAGCTTGATTCGCCTGGTTCAGGGCCGCAAGAATCCAAAGGAGAATATGATTATCACTCCCAGGGATTGGGTAAGCAGGCTTCAAAGCCAGATGGTCGTCCGGCAAAATGCGTTGAGTCGCGCGCTCCCGTAACCAACCTTGCTCCGACTGCGGGAGGAGGTGCAGGGAGGATGTAAGCATCTTGGGTGAGGTGACTCACGGTTGTTTTTAGGTTTCCACCCAGCTAGGGATCTGATTTTTTCGCAAGAACATACACCTCCAAATTTGAATATGCAGATAGATTGTTTAGTGTAGCATATTTAAATGCGTAGATGCTATTGGGTATGGAATAGAGGGATGCAGATCCGAGAGCTACAGCTGGGGGTCTTCAACAGGGTACTAGAGAGACTTCAATATACTCTGTACATGCAAAGCCTATGATTCAACCAGTAATTCAACTCCGATTTGGGAAGTAAAAACCGCACAGTCTATAATTATGACCCTGCTCATGCGATGCCAGCGCCACCATTAACAGGGCTAATCCCGCCAGCCTGACGCAGGTCGTATTGAAAAGAGTGCCGAGCTTTTGGACACACCACCGTATCTCTACAAGTAGCTCCAGGGCAGCAGATTCTCTTTGGCGCGCGAATAATACGTTCTGTATATTCCAGGGTGAATATTTCCGGATGAAAGACTGCTCTGGCGTGCTGTGACGCACAAGGACCAAAGGCTGACGAGGCTGCTGTGCCTTAGCTCCAGGGTGTGGGGAACTAATTGTTCCGCACCCAAGTGTATGTCTTTAATAATACAAGAAGTTCTAGGCGCAGATGCCATGTGATATCATCGAGTATACTTAATACGACAGTCGCTTCTGGTTTCACTCCACTTCGCCGTCAGATGTGCTCAGAAACATATCCTTTTTACTAGTAAGCGATCACATGCAAAAGATAGCTGCTGTTCACATTTTCCGCCCTTGGTTGGAACAGCCATCTAGTATCATTGTCCTTAGCCCTTGTGAGACCCTGCATCACATACAGAAACATATATATCTGAAGGTATATTAAAGGTTGCATAACCTCTAGAAGGTCCTCTGTAAAAGGTAAAAGTGGTGAACCCTCCTTAAATACATATAAAAACTGTAATAGCCAACAGATAATGATACCGGAATAACCGAAGCAATTTCTATTAGCTTATTAGCTAACTAAGCAATGGCGTAACTAGGTTTAACATATCCCCCCAGCTGTTAGGAATTAATAGCTAAAACTTTCATAATATTAAGCAATTACCCAAAAAGGAAATACCGTAATAATTAGCTTTTAACAAATAATAAAAAAAGGGGAAAAACGAGAAAAAAGGGTAATTAGCATTTCGATTAACTCGAAAAGTTATTCGAGATACCAGAACTTCTAACCGGATTCGAACCCATGTTTTCAAGTGTTAAAACCTGACGTTATATTATTAAATTACAGAAATTTTATTGGAAATTTTTCTTATTAACCTTACCTTTAAAGTTGTTTAAAAATAAAGGTAATAATAATTTATAAGAAAAAAAAACAATAAAAAAAGAACAAGAATAATAACTTTCCGTTATTAAATACCGTTAAAGATATATTAATTTTTCTTAGGCTTTTTTAATTTTAAATTAATGTTTTAAAAATTATTAATATTATTAAGGCTTTAAAGGTTTTATAAACCCGTTAATTATTATAATATTAATAAACGTTTATTCGATTTTTATTTTTTTATTACGTAAATTTCATAAAATTAATAATATATAGTAACAAATTATAGTTTTATAATTAAACATATTATTTTTTTAAAAAAATTATTAGTTATATTATTTATTATTTATTTAGTTAATTAAAGTTTTGGCTAAGTTTAGCTTAATAACTTTAAATAACCTTAATATAAAAAAAGTTTTTTAACGATTTATAATAAAGTTAATAATTTAATTTCCGCATTTAAAATGATAATTATGTATTGTTTATTAGTTTTTTATATAATAAAAATACTGAAAAATAATAATACGAATTTTTAAAATTTTTTCCGGTTAAGATTATTTACGAAAAAAACGTTATTTGTATATAAAAATAATCGTATATTAAACTTTTTGTTATTTCCGAATTCCAGAACTCAAATATATATATGGAATAAATTAAAAAAATAATTTTATTAATAATATTATAATTTATAAAACTAGGGTTTATGTAATAACGAAATAAATAAAAAATAATTTAAATTAAATTTAAACAAATAATAATAATTTCGTATAAAACGTTTTTAATTCTTTTCGAAATATAACTCTTTAAACGTTATTAACGTTTTGTTTTAATAGTTTGAAGATTTTTTTATTTAAAAACTTTAAAATAATGTTTTTCGAATTTAAATAATTTCAAACGTATATATATTTTTTCTTAATAAATATCTTATAATAATTATAATTTTCTAATTAAATGATTTCGTAATATATATATTTTAAAAAATTATTATGATTTTTTAATATTATTAATTTAAATTTATTTTATCAATTTTAAGACATATTTCTAATACGTATTATATTATCAATCGTTTATATTATGGCTAAACTATTAATGTGAAAAATAAGTTTAACTAATTATTAATTATAATATATAAATTATCCGGAACGAAATTTATTTTTGATTTTTTTAATTTTATTATTAAATCTCATTATTATCCAATAATGATCGGTTTAAATTATATAAGGTTTTTCAAAACTTTAAATAAAAACCCGGATATATAAATTCTCATTAAAAACGTACGTATATTAATAATATTAAATTAATAGAATTTGAATTTAAATCAAATTATAATAATTATAAATATAAGAAAAAACTTACTTATTAATACTAAAACGTAAATGTTAAAGTTTTTATAAAGTTAAAAATCGTTATGGATAATAATTTTAATTTTATATTTCTATAGTATTGTATATTTATGAAATTTATATATAAATATTTATATTAATATAAAAATACCGTTAAAATATATATCTTAAATTATTACTTATAATAAAATAACGGTAATTAATTATTGTTTTCCGATATATTTTATTTTCTTTTTACGTAATTATGTTTTAATTTTTAATATATTTATAATATAAAATTTGTTATTAATTTTAAGAATAAGGGAAAAATTAATACGATATAAATAATTATACTTAATTATGATTAAAAAGTAACGTTAAAAACGATTTAATACGTATTACGTTTTTCGAATTTTAATTTATAATTAGCATTAGTTGAATATAATATTTTTTTATTTTACGTTCCGAAATCGATAATAATAAATTAATCTTAAAATTTTAATTCGATACGACGTTATCGTAATTAAAAAAGATTTAATAATATATTTTTAATTTTATTTAATAACAACACGTAGTATTATCAAAAAGTTTTAAGGGTTAAAATAATTTCAAATATAAGTGAATAAAGTTATATAAATTTATATTCCGAATTATTCGTTTTATTCAAAATACAGTTAAAACTTTTTCGAAATTATTATTAGTTACTAAATTAACAATGTTTTTATTCAAAATACCTTTATAAAAATTATTAAATTTTATTTTTTTAATTTTTTCTAAAATGTCTTAGCTAAGGGAATTTATAATTATTTTAATAATATTGTAAAAACTTTTTTAAGTTGGTTTTATTTTATAAAATTATTTATTTGTTTTAGTAATATTTTTGTTTAAAGAATTATTATTAAAAATAATTTTAAACGTTTAAAAAAATTATTATTATAAATAAAATAAAGGTATTATCGATTTAATTATTTAATTTTATAATTTTCATTGAAACCGGTTTTTATTTACCTTAATCTTTTTTTATTTTGTGGAAAATAATATTTTTAATAATAATAACATATTTCTACGAAAGGAATCTATATCTAATATATATTATTCATTAGGTATTTTATAAAATAACCGATATAAGTGTTAAAATTTATTTTTTAAATATTGTATATTTTAATAAATGTTTCTTTTATCAACGTATAAACTTTTAATATAAAAAGTACTATATTTATTTATATTTATTTTTAAAAGCAAATATTTTAATTTTTTAAATAATTATTTGTTGAAAACTTAAATAAAAAGTTTTAAATTTAAAATATAAGTAAATATATAGCTAATAATAAATATGATCATTTTTATTATTTTCGGTTATAAATTAAAAAAGCTTATCATTCATAATTAAATAATATATTTTTATAATTATTAAGCCCTCGGTACGTTTTTAAATATTTACGGATTTTTTGCCATAGAAAAATAAAAGTTAATATAAAATATTTATATTAAAAGATTAATTTCAGAATTTATTTTTTTAAAAACTTTTATCGTTTAATACGATTAATTTAATTTTAAAATAAAATTATTTTTAAGGAAAATTATAATATTGATTACAATAATTAAATAAATAATAATTAACGGTTTTATACATCCGTCGAAAACGTTATTAAATTCGAAAAAAATCAATATCTATTATATTAAAAATTGGTTTTTTAACAGGTTGTTATTATAATATTTTTTTCGTATTTTAATAATTTAATAAAATTTAATATTAAATTATTAAAAACAAATAAAGTTTCGTTTTAATAATTATATATATTATTTTTTTCAAATACGCGTAAATCTAAATAAATTAAGTTTCGGTATTTTATAATAATGTTGTTTTTAAAAGTTTTAAAGAAACTCGGAAATTATTAATGTAAAACTCTTATTATAAAATTAATTTCGACAATACAAATTTTTAAATTAAAAATTCCGGCATAAAACTTTCGTTTTTATATTTAAAAACAATGTTAGTTTTTAAATTATCTTGATTTTTCGGAATAATAACGGTAAACGTTTTTTTAACAGTTATAAAAACTATTCATATAATAATATTTTTATTATTTTCAGGCGATATTTTAACGTAATATATAACGGGTTAATATGTGATTTAATTAACCTTAATTATTTTCGTATTTATCGTTTTATAATATATAATATAGGTTTCGTAATTCTAATAAATTCGAATATAATTAATTAACCGATACGAAATTAGGTTAATATATATTTTCAAAATTTATAAATAATTTTTAAAAAGGAAATAATAAACCTTCTTAGTAACATAATAAATATAATTTTTTATATATTTTCGTTCAAGATATTTAAATAGTTTTTTTCCGATAAAAAACCGTATATTTATATTAAGAAAATATATGTATATAAAATTATTTTACGATTCCTTACGTTAAAATTTAAGTAGGTATTTAGTAACGTAAATCTTTTTAAGTTATATTTAATAATATTATTATTAATTTATAAATTTGCAATTTAATATAAATTTTTATAAAAAACGTTAAAATAAATTAAAAAACTTAAAGCTTATTTTTTATAAATATTTAAATATTTTCTTATATTAAAAAAATTTCGAAATATATATATTGTTTCCACATTTTAAAAATTTTATTTTATTGGTCGGATTTAATATATTTGTTCAGATTATAATATGTTTTAATAAATATATTTTTTATAATAATATTTTCATATAATGCGATTATTATTATTATTTTTATAATCCCGGTTATTATTATTCCGGTTATTTAAAGATATATTTATTTAATTAAGAACTTTTTTTATTTAAGTTAACGTTAAACGTTTTTCGTAATAATTATTTTGCGGTAACATTTTGAATTTTTCGTAATCTTATATAGTTGTAAAATCGTTTTACATATTTCTATACTAATAATAATTTAACAAAGTTTTTATTTTCGAATAAGGCTTCTTTACCGTAATAACCTGGATAATAAAGAAATTAAATAAATAAACGTTAATAATTTTTAAGAAATTAAAATAACAGTAATATCCGAAAATAACTAGGATATAAAATTTTACGGCTTTAATATATATTTTCTAATATATAAAAAAATAAATATGTATCTGGATTTTGTTAATTTGTAATGTTCATTTATATTAAATAATTATTTCGTAAATTTCAACGTTATTATTACATTTAACTTTATTTTTTAAAATAATTAGATTTTTTCAAAACGTAACTTTTTTAATATATTTAATAATAATCGGAATAAATAAAGTAGTATAGGAACGCATTAACATTAAATAAACCCTTTTTTTAAATAATAAAAAAAATTATTTCCGGTCGTATAATTTAAAAGTTTTCGAATATTTAATATAAATTCTTTTAAAGAAAATTTATTTATTATTTACGTTTATTTGAAAATAATCAAATTCAGAAAAGATAGATTCTATTAATAAAAATGGCGGTTAAGGTAGATCAAAGTTAATATATTACCATAATAAGCCAGCCTTTATATTAACGTAAAATTCGAAATATTATATTTTTAGGAGTTCTTTTTTTAAGAAAGAACGTAAGGGTCTGCTTTGAAAAATACCTATTAGGGTCTAATTGGGTAATTATAGATTCAGAAATAATACAAAAAGTAAGTAGTGTGACGGCTAGGCGGTTTAACCAATTATTAAACCTTAAATCGACGGGTTTATGTTGGCAGGAGTATTGTGGGAATCTGAGCAATAAATACAGTAACGTATTACGTTTCGTAATATCAAGGATATTTTGGGTAACAAATTATTATTACAAGCTAAAGCTATTTAAATTATAAAAATAATAAAGGTATATATTTTCATAAGTTAAATAAATTTTTATTAAATTTTAATATTATTAAAAATCTAATATTATTAAATTCGGTTAGTTTTATATAAATTTATTTAGATCTTAATGTTAAAAAAGATCCAAATTACGTAACTTTTTTTTGTGGGTCCGACCGTTTTCGTGGCCGATCTTAGGTTGGGTCGTAATACGATTTTTCCTTTCTTAAGATCTTTGCCCTTAAAAATTTTCCTTCCTGGTAAATCATCTCCTTTTAATATGGCAAATCGTATTATTAACCGTAAACCTCGCAATCGTCCTAATTAGAGAAAAAGCTTAAATTCTTTAGCAGCTTATATTGTCAAATTTGATTTTGAAATTATGCCGTATACGCCTTATTTCGAAAATGGTATAAGATGTTAAATAATTAAAAAAATTCGTCGTTATAGCGAATATATTAAGAACTGTCGTCGTTGGAATGGTTCTGGTATTTTAATTAATTTTTTGCGTCGTATTAAGAAAAAAAATCGTTTAAATTGCGAAAAAGTTATTGTTAAAAAGATGCTTTTACGCTTTTAGCAGGAATTAAAAAAGGATTTGGTACGTAAATAACGTGACTTCGACGAGATCATTAATCGCTTTTTTTGTTTTCGTCGTTAAAAAAATTTCTTTATATTCAAAGAATTAAAATTATTAATCGCAGTTTTTAATTAATGGATAAGTTAAATAAATAAGAGCGTACGAAAACCGAGGTTCCGCTTCTTATACCATCTTTTATTTTTTTTTTAACTAATTTATTTCTAAAGACCTTAATTAGGGGGCTTTTCTTAATAATTCCGTCGTCGTTAGTAAAAGTTCTTTAATAGACGCTAGGCGCCAATAAGGTTTTTGGCGGATTCCTAGGTATTCTCGGAATCTGGATATTTTTTCCACTTAATTAAGTATTAGGTAAATCCGTCTTGTTTTGATATATTAAAAAAATTATTTCGTATATTTATTCGTTTTTTATTTCCATATCGTTTTATATCGTATATATTTTAATTATATCTATTATTAATTCGAATAAAGAAATATGAAAAATTGGATAAAGTTTAACTTTTAGTAAATGTTCTAATTGGAATTATTTTTTAAGATTTTCTTGGCGATTTTGTATGGACCGATATATTTAAAATCGAGCTTTTTTTGCTAGGTCGTTTTGTTTAAATATTTTTTGTAGCGAAAAAAACCATTTCCCCTTTTTCGAAAGTTAATCTTTTTAACCTTTTTTGGTTATAGTATTTATTTATTTAATTTCGTACAAATTCTAATTTTGTTTTTATTTCTTAATGTAACTATCGTAATTATTTTGACGTAAAAATTGCTTTAACATTAATTAGATCGTTATTGCGCGCTTTTTTATAAATTTCTAAAATAAAATCAAAATTTAGGTTTGCAGGTATCGTCTTATTGCTTTCGTAATAACTGGTATTATAAGTTAATTATATAATTAGCAATTTTTTAATCTAATTATTTTATTCGTAATTAATATAATATTATAAGTAAGTTTTCAAAATTTAATTTATTCGTTTTATTTATTTATTTATTTATAGTTTAAATATATTAGATAACTTATAATTTAAGCCGATTTATGTGGTAAAGCCTTACCAAAACTTAAATACAAATGTTAATTTTTTATTTAATATAATTTTTATTAATAATCCGTATATACTAAAAATATATCTGAAAAAATATATGCCAATTATTCGGCAATTATATCCTTATAATATAATAAAAAATAAAAAGATTTCGTAAATCGGTTAACAATTACTAAAATGCTATCGTAATATATTCCGGTAATTAAATTTTTTAATATAAAAAACTTAATAATAAAATCGAATATAACTAAATATTATAATTGTTTTGCGATTAATAATAATTGTAATTTTCCGTATAGTTTATGTCGTCGAGTCTTTGCTTTGGCGCAAATATCGCATTGCCGTATAATTTTCTGTACTGTTAATTTTATTTTAAAAAAATAATATATACGTTAAAATTGTTTTAAGGTTTTGTGGATTTCTGGATATCCATATAATTAATGTTCGTATATTTTTCGTACTAAATATTTTTAATATTTTTTTAAAATTTATATTTTATTTATTTTTTGATTTTCTAAAAGATTATCGTTATATTATTAAATTCTCTAATATATATCAAAAGGTATTACCCGAATCGTCGTAATTTATCGTAGGCGTAAATGTTCTTTTATAGTAATATTAAAAATTATGTAACTAATTTTAACCAATTTTTCTTCAAAGTTTGGTTATTTGTTCAAAATATTTATTCTGTTATTCTCTAAATCTTTTTTATAGATAATAATGAAGTTGAAGTTCGCCAATTTTTCCGCATAACGAAGTTGTTATCCTGTAAATTTCTTAATCGTAATAAATCGGGTAAGATTTTAATAATCCGTATAAACCTTAATCTGGTATAAGCTTCCTTTTAAAAAATACCTAAATTCCCGAAATGCCATAATAATAGCTATAAATTCTTTATATAAAATATCATAATTAAACTTAGCTCCTTTTAACTTATATGAAAAGAATATAATAAAATGCAATTTACCTTAATTATTTCGTTATCCGATTATTACGCTTAACGCGTAATCCGAAATATCGGTTTTTAGCTTAATGGGGCGGTTTAAATTGTACATAATTAATATTAATTTGTTAATAACCGTATCCTTGATATTTTAAAATATCTTTTCCGTATTTAGCGTCCATTTAAATTCTTTTTTTTCTTCGTAAAATTTATTAGAAATATAATTATCCTATTAAAATTTCGAATAAACTTTCTATAATAGTTGGCGAATCCAAAAAAATATCTGTATTTTTTTAATTATTATTAGCGTTTGTTATTTTGTAATTACAGCGATTTTTTTAAGGTTTATTCTGATATATTCTAAGGTAATAATATGTCCCAGATATTCCACCTTTTATATATGGAATTAACTTTTTTCCGCGTTAATAAATAATCTTATATTTTGTAAAACTCAAAAAACCTTATAAACGTATCTTACGTATATTTTTTCTATTTTCGAAAAAATAAGAATGTCGTCGAGATAGCATATAACGAAAATATCAAGGTATTTTCGTAATACATAATTAATTATTTGCTAAAAAATTATTAATACGTTCGTAAATCCTATTAATATAACCAAATACTTAAACAATCCGTATTTTATTCTAAAGGTTATTTTTTATTCGTATTTTTCCTTAATCCTAATAAGGTTATATTTATTTCTGAAATCGAATATTATAAATTATTTGGCTTTGTAAAATAGGTTTTTTATTTCCATAATTAAAAATAATAATATTATTTAGTTACCGATAATTAATTACAAATCGTAATTTTTTATTCATTTTTGGTACAACAAATATAAGGTATTTTACTGGTAATTTCGAAAGTCGAATCCATCCTTTCTGCAATTAATTTTTTAGGTATTTTTTAAAAATACGTAATTCGTCTTTATTAAGATTATAACTAAAGTAAAACTTTGTCGAAGATTTTTCTTTAAAGATTATTTCATAATTTTATTTATTATGTTCTAATAATTTCCTATCGAATTCCTTTTTAAAAAGCTATTCGTATTTATAATATTATAACAACATATTAATTAAATTTTCTAATTTTTAAGCTATTATTAATATTATTTTAAATCGTTATTTAATTACTTTAATTTCGCTTTAATAATAATAATAATACGTTATATTTTTCTTTAATATCCGTTTTTTTTATATTTTGTTCCTTTAAGTGGTAAAATATTTATTATATCTTTATATTTGCATTTATCTTTATTATCGATCGAATATTAAGATCTGAATTTTTCCTTTTTTTATTTATTAATAAGAAATAAAATAAATTTTACTTAATTAATTTCGCCGTTAATTAAAATTTCGTACTGACGTATCCATAATAACTCTAAAATTATATTGTAATTCTCGAATAAAACGATATCGAAATTAATTATTTAATATTATCCTTAAATAAAAATTTCGAAATAATTAATTTTACGTATAATTTTTCTGTTATCGTAAACGAATTTTTAACTTTCGGCATTTGTCGTTATATAAAGTTTTTACATATATTTCCATAATAATTTAAACTTATTAACCATATTTTATATAATATAATTTCCGCCCAGGGTTCCGTAATTTACTATTACGGTATACCAATACGTTCCGATTTATATTTTTAAGGTAATAAGGTCGTTAATATCTTTTATCGTCGCATTTAAAGCCTTTCTTGGAAATTCCCTTTAATTCCTTTAGGTTTCGTTATCTTACGGCTTTTTTATAAATAATTTTTTTAATTCCTATTCGAATTTATCGAACCTTATTTATGTTTTTTCGTTTAACGCGTTAAGCTGCTATATTTATCGTTATTATCGGCATATTATTCCTTCGAACCGTATTAATTATTACTAATTTCTGTATAATTTTTCTCCTTATCGAATAAATTATTTTTTTATGTTTACGATTATATCTTATTATATGTCGTTTTGGCTATCGTTCCAGAAATCTTTTGTAAATTAACGTATTTTTTTTGATAACTTTTCTTCGTAAAAATCTGTAATAAATATTAATTAAAAATAAAGGTTCGTAATAATTTTTTAATAATACTTTTTTACCGTACGCTGGATTAATTCTTTTTCTGTTTGGTAATCGTATTATTTATAATAATAAAAGGGGTTTTCCTATAGGCATTATTTTTTTTCGGGCTAACTTTCTGCTTTGGCCAGTTGTTGGATATTTTTTGAGGCTATAATTCGAAACTGTCAATATTATTATTCGTCGTTTTTGTTATGCCCGGTACGGTTTGGAAAATCGAATTCCTTATAATACATACGGGTAATTCGTACGTAAATATATTATTTCCATTTTTTGTAATTAGAATATTTTCGTTATTAATAATATATAGCATATATTTTGCCGTATCGATCGGAGGTTCCGGGATAAATTTCCTTTATCCAATCCTGGTATTCGCGTAATTATCCTTATAACGCTTTTTGCCGTATTCGTAATACCTATTAAGTTAGCTTTTTAGCTTTTTGTATCTTTCGTCGAATTTCCTATCGTAATAATCCTTATTGGATTTTTTGCTATAAGCCTAATTCGTACTTAGCTTGGATTATGTTAATAATTTTGTTATTATTTCCTTAATTATTTCTGGATTATTTTTCCGGTATAGGGGTTTAGTTATTTTATTATGGTTTTTTAAGCTTTTTGCATCTATAAATTTTATATCCCATTTTATTATAATTAAAGCATTTAATCTGGCTTTAATTTTATCTATGGATAACGCCAAATTCCATAAGTTCTGGTGCTGTTTTATGAAAAGTAAGGGGTACGTTTCGTTTTTTCCCTTAGTTAAACTTATATCCCGAACGTAAGGCATATTATCCTTTTTTTTCCTGTCGTTTTTTAAATTATCGATTATTAATTTTAATTATTTTTACGATATACCGGTTTAGGGTAATTAATTTTTTAATCCGAATAATTTTATTTTTTATATTATTTTTTAATTCTTTATAAAATATATTGATAAAGATATTGGTTTCGTTATTTCCTTATTTGGCCTTGGCCGCAAAAATTTTAAAAATTACGGTATATTTAAATACAAGTTTTTTTATTAAAGTTATAAAAGTTGTTACGCCGTTAATCGTTTTTTATCCGGATTACCGAAATTATCGCGCATTTTGTTTTCGAAATTGGTATAAATTAAAAAGATTTCGTTAATAAAATTCTTTTTATCCGTTTTTCTTATTTTTAAAAAGTTTTTTATAATGGGCTTAAATTAATTAGCCGTATTTTTATTAGGTATGCTTTTACTGTTAGGACTATATCCGTTAAGTCGTTAAGGTTTAAGAAATAAAGGTAAATTCGTACCTAAGTTAAGAAAGTTTAAGGGTTACCTTTTTTATCGTAGGGTTCTGGCTTTTTTGGTTTCATATAGGCGAAAGAGGGTTGGGTAGGTGGCGTAGCCCTAAGTTGTCGGACTTTTTTCTCCAGCTCCCGAATTCGAACCTAAAGCTGCTAAGTAAGGGTTTTTTGAATGCTAGTCGATATTTTGACAGTATTAAGTATTGTTTAAAGTTTAACGGTATTATTAAATAAAAGTTTGTAACGTATAACGGTTAAGCGGTTTAACCAATTATTAAACCTTAAGTCGACGGGTTTATGTTAACAGAAGTATCGTAGGAATCTGAATAATAGATATAATAATATATTACGTTTCGTAATACCAAAAGTGCCTTAGGTAACGAATTATTATTATAAGCTGAAATTATTTAAATTATAAAAGTAATAAGCGTATATATTTTTATAAGTTAATTAAATCTTTATTAAATCTTGACGTTATTAAAGATCCAATATCATTGGATTCGGTTGGTTCTGTATGGATTCATTTGGATCTTGATGCCAAGAGAGATCCAAATCACGTAACTCTTTTTTATGGGTCCGACCGTTTTCGTGGCCGATCTTGGGTTGGGTCGTAACAAGTGGGCTAAAATAATTAAAGGTATAACTGCTAAATAATGGATATCCTTAATAACGGAGCAATAGGTATACCGCAAAAGCGACAACGAAGTTCCGAATAGCTTTAACAAAACGTATATAACGAATGTATTAAAGCATAATTAAAAAGAAATGCGGACCGGGCTCATAACTGTAAGACCCTATATTACATACAGAAACAAATATATCTGAAGAAAAGGTATATTAAAGGTTGCATAACCTTTAAAAGGTCCTTTATAAATGGTGAAAATGGTGAACCCTCCTTAAATGCATATAAAAACAGTAGTAGCCAAGAGATAATGATACCGGAGCAGCCGAAGCAATTTCCACTAGCTTGTTAGCTAACTAAGCCATGGCGTAGCTAGGTTCAACAGCCCTCTTGATCTCTTTCCTTCGGCTCGACCTCAAGATGTCGCTGCCCACGTAATTCCCACGAATACACTTCTGTACCATTCCGCTTGAAGATCCACCAGATGGACAGCGTCCGAACTTTGACAACTCGCTGTTGCTACAGCCAGCAGTGATTGCATAGCAACCGTACCGGTGACTTTCGCCGCTGTTACCACTGCAGGAAGACTCTCGTTAATAAGAGTTTGTTCAGGCTCGCAGGCTGTAAGGCTCACATTCAGGAACCGCACACTAAGTAGCCCGGCTTCACTGACCTCTCAGTGGACGTTATGATCGTTGCTCTTAATTTCGACTTCGGAATTGTTGGTGTCGTTCTCTCTGGTCTGCTAGCCCTTCGAACCGTCATCTCGGGACCTCTTTAAGACTCACTAGTATCAAAATTCCACCGCCGCCAGTGGGACATTCCCCTTTGTTAGGCGAATGAGGCATATATAAGGGGTTGTGGTAACCCCAACCACAGCCCCCTGAATTAAAAGGAATGTCTAACATAGTTTCCCTAAAAAGTGGTGCTGAAGCTCTGTTGGGCGGACTACCTTAGCACATCCCAAAAACTGTCATCTTGTTGTTTTACCTCCAGATATTTGCCGTCGATAAACCAAGAATGAAACCATGAAATAACATCTCGATACCAGGCCCTCTTTTAAGGTCTTGTTGTTATATTGGTCGGTACTAACTTGAGGGTACCTAAAGCTACAGTTCTTTGCAACGCCCTAGCCACAGCTGCGCCACAGGAGCGGCCACACCTCAAAATGAGAGCCTGATCTCAGATATAACCCATAGGCCGGCGGTGCGGCTGTACGCGAATTGGGCTGCCTCAGACGGTCACCAATATCTGGAAGGCACACCTTACGTAGCTCAGACTCGATTTCCAGCTGCTTTCGAGCACGCAACCATGGAGCCTATCGGGCTGGCCGTCGGCATCGTGGGGCTCGCTGGCCTCTTTAGTTCCTGCTTAGAGGCCATCGAGAAGGTGCATTCCTACAGGGCTTTTGGGAGCGACTCACACATCCTAGATGCTCAGTTCATGGCCGAAAAGCTTTGCTTCGAAAAATGGGGCCGGGCCGTCGGGCTCGACCAAGTGAAACCGGGCGATCACCACCATGCCCTCGACGATCCGGTGACGGCTACGGCGGTAAGGGAACATTTAGCGATCATTCAGGAAATATGCCGCACGGACGATGCTCCCCCCCGCCCGTCGGCGGGTAGCGTTCTCGCCCAGGATGGGCTGTTTCCCGCAAGCCGGCCTCGGCCTTACCACGGCGCACCGTCCGGGTCGAGGAGGCAAAAACTGGCTTGGGCGTTACGGGGTAAAGGAGAACGTATAGAACAGGTCAATCTGTTAAGAAGGCTGGTGCAGCAATTGCACAATTTGGTCCCTCCTGGCGGGGCGATGGCTACGCGCCCGGTACACGGGGGAACCTTCGCCCCCGTTCCCCAGCAAGGTTCGGTTGCGGGCCCCGGCTTGATGCCCGGTCGTCGCGCTTTTCAGACGAGGAGACTTCGCCTGCCGGACTTCGGCAATTTCTTGCCCAACTGTAGAGGGAAATAGAAGGTGAGATAGTCAAACCCACCGCTGTTCCCAAGCTCCGGTGCTGACAAGAACGAAGCGGAGACTCGACAAAATCTGCATGCCTGGCTGCTGGGTCGCTATTTTCCCAACGAACGTTACGATGACTCCAGAAAGAAGAAGTTACCCGGTACCTGCGACTGGATCCTGGAGCGTCCCGCATTTCTCCGCTGGATCTCCCCAGATTTCCCTGTGGAGACCGCAAAGTTGCTCTGGATTAATGGTCCTGCGGGGTTTGGGAAAACTATCCTCTGCGCCCGGGTGACCGAACAGCTCTCGTCCACGCTCGCGACGCCGGTCGCGCACTTCTTCTTTTCTTCCGACTTTGAGAGCCGCGGGGACCCCTTTATGGCCATTCGATCATGGATATCTCAGGTTGTGTCGCGCGACACCGGTGCGTTCGACCTGGTTCGCGAGAGATGGGAGGCACAGGAAGAACAAGTCGCAACGCGAGCAACCGTCGTCAAGCTTTTCCAAGATATTCTCCGGGGTGTACCCGGTTGCACGCTAGTCGTGGATGGCCTAGACGAATGCACTTCGATGGGCGAGAACCGGATGGGTGCCGGCAGCGAGTCCGTTGCCGGCTTTCTCGAGACTGTCAAACAGGCAGCTACAGGCACAACCACCAGGATCATGATCGTCAGCCGTGACGAGTCCGAGATCCGACATACTCTCATGGATGGCACGAGTGGGCAATGCATTGAGTATAAGATGTCTCGCGAGGACGTCCGGGCCGACACTGTGTTGTATTCCAAAATCATTGTCGACATGAAGCTCCCCAATAAGACCGAAATAATCAAGAGCGACATCTCTCAGCTAATGAGCGACCGCTGCGAAGGCCAGTTCTTATGGCTGAAACTGCAAGGAGATGATCTAGAGGGATGGATGAACAAAAAGGATCTTCTGGACGCAATCGCTGAATCTCCCAGAGGGCTCGAACGTCTGTACGAACGATATTGGGAAAAAATAGCTAGCTTCCGGGGAAGGAAAATGTCACAGTTAAGAATTTGACCATATATAACGCTATTGCTAGCAATGCAATAGCGGCGTCGCTTTTGCGACAGAAAAGATATCGGGCGATTTCCCTGCTCCGCTGGGCAGCATTTGCTCTGCGTCCCCTGACGATATGCGAGATTACAGAAGCTGTGCTTATTGACGTCGAATGCAATGATTTCCCAATTGACGAACTCCCCGACTCGATCGATGAGGAATATGTCAACACCGGAATACTAGGCCTCTGCGGGTCGCTTTTGGAGGTCCGGAAACCCCCCTCGGAGCAGTCTCCAGGACTGCGGACTGTGCACCTAACGCACTTCTCGGCCAAGCAGTATCTGCTCTGCAATATCCCAATACAAGAAACGCTCCTCTTAGATAACGAGAGTTTGCGGGCTTCGAATGAGGTGATTGAAAACACTCGACTTGCCAAGCTGTGCCTCCGCTATATCAACTTTCGGCGTGTCTGGCAGACGACGCTGTGGAAGCACGATCATTTCGGGGCTTCATTCCGAGACTATGCGGCAGCTTCATGGTACCACCATGCTACGTCAGGACTGTCCAATAACTCGGACATGATCAAGCTTGCCAACGAGCTGTTCGATAGGACTAACCCTAACTGGGAGGCGTGGAGGCATTGGTTCGATTCGCATGATGAGGAATTGAGAACAGAAGACACGGCGAGCGAGACTAAGCCACCAAGCCCTTTATACTACGCATCGAAACTTGGATTGACGAGCATGGCGATATATCTGATCAAGGAACCCAAGTACGACGCAGATGAGAGAAGCAGCTTAGGAAGGACGGCCCTGGGCGCTTGCTGCGAGAATGGAAACATGGCAATTGCAAGAACATTGCTCGACGCTGGGGTAAACATCACGATAGCGGACAGGCAGGGATGGACGCCTCTTAATATAGCATCATCGAACGGACACGTCAAAATGGTCAAGCTACTGCTTGAAAAGGGGGCCGACGTCGCGGTTGCAACCAAGGACGGATGGACGCCACTTTATATAGCATCAGCGAAAGGATACTCCGAGATAGTCAAGCTACTTCTCGAAAAGGGGCCGATGTTGCGGTTATGGATATTGGCGGAAGGACGCCGGTCTATGCAGCATCGTGTCATGGACACGTCGAAATTGTTAAGTTACTTTGGAAAATGGGCTAACGTTACGGTTACAGATAAGATTACGTTTACGCCGGTGGGTGTGGCATCGTGCAGCGGATATACCGAAATAGTTAAGTAGGGTGCAGCACAGGGATCACTGGGACAAAACCCAAATTTTTAATAGGGTTACCCTACTGTATGTATATTGTAGCTATTAAATGCAATTAGGCCATAAGCTTGGCATGCATGTATACAAATTTTACTAGCACGTATGTAGTTAAATTTTTATCCCTATATAATTTTAAGCAGGTAAGTTTATTAATATCTTTGCGTACATACGTATTACCATTAAATTAATTAGATATTTATTTTCGTTTCGTTTAACCGGTTAAAATGCATATTTAAGTAATTATTTTTAATGCATATCTAGGGAAAAAGGATATATAGGCTCGTGCAGGCTTGTGCAGGGTTATATAGGGCTAATTAAAGGCGCTATAAAGTGCACGATATTAAATAAGCTAGACCGCTCTTACCAAGGGGCGTACGGATGCGATCGTAAATAAACAAACATTTATAGGCTTTTATAGGTTCGTATAGGTTTTATTAAGATGGCGAAGCAGTTATCGTTTTGGAAATTTAATAAAATTCCTTTTATCGAGTTAAATACGCTTAATAAACCTTATATCGACGAAAAGGAACTTGAAAAAACTAAAAAAGCATTTAATATGTTGCGTTTTGTTAAGGAGGTATAGATACGAAACTGGTTCGAGGATTATTAGGTGAGCATAAGATCGTATAGAGCTGTATAGGGCTATATAAAGATTAATAAGGCCGTATAGGAGTTAAAGGCCCTGATTAACCTTTTAAAGTATCGTAACTAGACGGATAACCTTATTATAATTACGATTAAGTTTAAGCGAACTTAATAAAAGTATGCCGTAATTACGTATATGGCGTTTGAAAGTATTAATAAGCGTATATGCAAAAATTGCAGAAATAAGCTTCGTACAAACTTTTATAGGGTTATACGAATCCGAATTAATCCGTATAGATTTGCGTAATAAAGGACCGTTTAGGACCTGCCATTTATTCGGCCCGGACGTATTTAAAGGAGTTTGTTAATGTTGCCAGTATTCCTTGCAGGCCTATAACTGCGAGTTTTACGTTAGTAAAAAGGGTACCGTTTTTGTTTAGCTTGGTAAATGCATAATTAACCCCGTATAAGTTTGTACGGGCTCGTGTTAACTAATACAAAGGAGGACGAGATCGAAAACGATAATGCATGGCCGATTATTACCCAGGAAATGCTTAAGAAAGTTATTATACGTTAGCTCGAGTAAACAGTTAACTAGTGCAAGGCTGAACTAATTAATAAAGAAAATTTGGCGTCCTTTTTTTCTTCGGTTAAAAAGCGCCGCCGAGTATAAAGGCTGAACGAGCTAGTACGGGGTCGTACAGGTTTTTATAGGGTTATACAAAGTTATATAGGGTTGTATAAGGTTTAAGTAAGCGTTATAAGGATTAATACCTAAAGAAATTATGTTTTCGGAACCGGTATGCTTTTATTAAAGATTTTACAGATTGCAAAAGCCAAAATAAAAGTATATAAGTTATATTTAAGATAATACTGTTTTTTATAAACAAATATAAATCCGTATAACCTTATAAAATTTTTATAAATTTTAGTTATAATTATTTAATTTTTTTAATTTTTATAAGCTTATATATATTTATATTGGTCTGTACGATTTTGTGTAAATTTATATTAGTTTAATCTTTTTTATATTAGGCTTTTTTTTATTATTATTGGTTTTAAATATTTTTTTTATTTTTATATTTATCGCAACATGTTTCGTTTTCGTATCGACCTTAAGCTTTATCGTAAATAATTTATTTAGTTTTATTAATTTTTTACGCCTTTAAACGAAATTGTATAAGTTTTATTTGATCTGTACCAAATCGAAATTATTTATAAGATCTTTAAACGACGCCTGTAAAAATAAGGCGTATCTTAACGCAAAGTTCGTATAAACGCGTCCGAAGCTTTACGCGCCCGTATTAATTACCTTTATTATAAATTCGGTTATAATAATAATAAGATTTATTAATATTTACGAAAAAAAATTTCGTTATTTCCTTTATTAGGGTTAAACGTATCCGTCGTGAGCTTAATATTTTTCGTCGTTATACCGTTACCGCTTTTATTATTAAGGTCGATTACTTTCGAACTTTTCTTGCCCATAAATAAGTTACCCATAACGTTTTATACCGTTTTGGTTTCCGGCTTTTATATACGCAGCTTCGAAAGAAAGGCTTTAACTTTTTTTAACGTATTATTCGCATTATTTATAAGGAGTTCCACCCCGTAAAAGTTAATAAGCGTCAAAATAAGTTATACCGACGTTACGTTAATTGGATTACTTCCGGATTAAATTATATTTTGTTTATAGATATTTATTATAAATTTGCGTAATATAAATTTGAAGTTTACGCCGGCATAAACGCTTATTTACGGTATATTATATAGTTTTATATTAGTTTTAGTACTTTTATTTCCCGTTCCGTTTTTACTTAATACTTATATGTTATTAATGTTATTAGTTATATTTTTTAATTTATCCGGTCGGACCATAATATAAAAACTGGATTTATGGCTGTTACGTATTTTTATTTTTCAAAATATATCAAAAGCGGACGATTTCCTTTTAACTTCGATTTTTACCGTGAACCCGGTTAATTAACTTAATTTTCGTTTAACAGTATGTTATCCGACTTTTTTTCTGCCGGTAATAGCTCCGTATAGGCTATCCTTAAAAAATACAGCTTTGCGTAAGTTTGTATTAGGCGGTTATAATAAAAGGACGTCTGGTGTTATGGAAAAAATATTTAAAATTAACGGATCGAAAGTTGATAAATTAAATTGGCAGAAAACCGTGTTATATTTTGGCGGATAAATCTAATATAAGGGTGTATAGGTTTATATAGGGTTAATCGTATTTGATTATAGGATTTTTTCGGCTGGTTACAAAGTTAACGTTTGTAAAGGAAAGTAAAAACGTTTAACCGCATTACGTTAGTCTATATTTACATATTTATTTTTCGAAAAGAATTTTACGATTTCGTTTAAACCTAGAATATTTATCCTATCCGCTTATAACTTATTCGTCCTTACGTTATCCCCGGTATTCCGTATAACTTATACAAAAACCCGGATGTTATTAAGGGTTTTATGGATTGTAAAGTTCTATTAAACCGCGAACGATAGGCGGAACTTATGGTTATAATTGAAAAAGATAAGATCGATTTTAACGCGTATTTACCTAAGGTTACTATAGGTATATGCGATAATATTTTGGAAAAGATAAGCGGTTTTCCTTTAGAACGATCCGATATATCCCGAAATAAACTATGATTTCGTTAATATTTATATTTAAAGGACGAACTTAATTATTAAGAAAGGAACGAATATTAGTTACTTTTCGAAAAATTCTTTAAGTTTAGGATTAATTAGAAAACTCATATTTAAAATACGTACCGCGAACTCGGAATTAATTTATATAGATTAAATACGTTAACGTTTAATAACGAAATTAATAATATTATATAAATTAAAATATAAAAAATTTTTTATGATAAAAATTTATGTACATCAATTTGCTTTTCCTTAGTTCGTCCTAACTTATATATCTTTTATATCTTTTCTTTTTATATCGTTATAACTTCTTTTTTTCTTGCAGCCCTAATTACCATAAAAGGAGGTAAATTTTAGCGCCCTTTACTTATATAACCTTTTATATCGTCCGGATAAGCCTGTACCGAATCTTTTCCTTTCGCGACTGTTTGTACATTGTCGTCCGCAATTGCTTTATGTAATATTGCTTTGCCCTGAGCTTTTACAGCTTTGTACGTATCTGTACGAATTTGTACTAGTTCGGATTGGGCCGCCATCCCCTTCGTCGGTTTCTGTTTAATGGGAAAAGATATTTCTTCTATCTTAATTAAAGGCTCCGGTTTGCGTTTAACCCTAGGTGAAAATAATTCAATTAGTACGAGCTTAATCAGAAGGATTTTCCCTAATACGTCTTTTGTTCGGACCGTTATAACGATATCTATAATATCGTAATTCTCGTTAAGCTTTATACCAACTTATTAAAGGCTTTAATAAAAGGTTGGCTTATGTTACAACTTGTTTTTAATTTTGCTTTTACTTTTTTTAAATATCTTATCTTTTTTTGTCCAATTCCCCAAGGATAAACTTATACAAAATATTAACAGTAAATTTATTTCTTATAATATCTTATTTATCTACATACTTAATATCTTAAAACCGAATACTCTTAAAAGGGTTTAATAATAAAATTATATAACTTTATTTATTCCCTAATTGCATTTTACTTACAAACTTTTAACCTGTTTCCTGGCGGTATTATTCTTTTACGTTTTATTTAATAAATATATACTTAATAAAAGTTTTATAGTTATCGTAATAAATATTAATAACTTCGAGTAAAACGGATATGGTTTAATTTTTAATAACATTTTTGATTTTCCGGATTTTAAAAGATATATAATTAATTAAATACTCCTTATTAACGTACAAAATAATAATAATATTGTTAAAAACCAATTTAAATTCGGATCTCGATTTTAACAGCTTTATACGTTTTCGTTTAGCTAATTAAATAACCTTTGCGAAAATAAATAACGGTTTATGAAACCTAGTAACAGCTAGAACGGAAATAGCCATAATATTCTGAGGTCGGATAAAATGGTCCGAAGTAAGCGAAAATGGTAAAAAGGAAATAAGGTCCATAACCAATACGAACTTTTTTTACAGGCCGGATAAATAATAAATTAAGGGTATTCGCGAAAGAACTGAGCATAGTTAATTAAGCAAGCCATTGTAAAATAAATAAAGCTGGGTAAAATAAAAGCTTAGGTAATAAGGCGTATACGTAATTAATGCAATTAATTCAGATACGATAAAGCTGTTACAAAATTATAAAAGCCTGTACGAACTTATGCAAGCCTATTTAGGCTTGTTTATATTTTGCTAATATCTATTTAAAAAGTATTTTGTTTAGGCTAATAGCCGAATTCTACTTAATTTATTCAAAATGCATTTAAATTTACCTGGGCGTGTACGTATTCATAAATTTTAGGTTTTGTCCCAGTGATCCCTGTGACACACCGTAGTTAAGTGTGAGACTTAAGATCTGATAGTGTCCTGCCGTAGTGTGGGGCCTCACATTTTTCGGCACTTCAGGATCTGACATTAAGCTACTTGTCGAAAACGGAGCCGATATAACGGTTGCTGATCACGACGGATGGACACCGTTATACTCGGCTGCAAACAATGGCCACGCCGAGATAATCAAGTTACTTCTTGAAAACGGTGCCGATATATCAGTCGCGAATGGAAACGGATCGACACCATTAAATTTGGCTGCAGACAATGGCCACGTCGAGGTAGTTAAATTGCTTCTCGAAAATGGCGCCGATATGGCTGTCGCTGGTCGGGACGGATGGACGCCGTTAAACTCGGCTGCAAACAATGGCCACGTCGAGGTAGTCAAGCTGCTACTCGAAGAAGGTGCTGACACGGAGTCAAAAGGCCATTCTAGTCGGACGCCGCTATTGTACGCTGCAGCAAACGGGCATGAAGCGGTCGTCAAGCTGTTGCTTGAGAGGGGCGCTCAGCGGGAGTCCAAAGATAAGGATTATGGCCAGACGCCGCTGTCGTTGGCTGCAGGGCAAGGGCATGATACGGTCGTAAAGCTGCTGCTCGAAAAAGGCGCCGATCTTGAGTCTAAATCGAACAGTGGCTGGACGCCGTTATGGTACGCTGCGGCGAACGGGCACGAGACGATCGTTAAGCTGCTCCTCGACAATAGCGCCGACTTCGATTCGAAAGACAACAGAGGCAAGACACCGCTGGCGTGGGCTGTAATAAACGGGCACGAGCGAACGGCGAAACTACTTCAAATTGCGCTGCCTAAACAACTGCCAGAACATCTGTCTTTATAAACGGGGCATGAACTGCGAGATCCCCTGCTACGTCATTGCCCCAGAGAGGTCGTGCTCTGTCTCGCAGCCAGACAAAACTTTCGAGTCAAGCAAACCTGCTCCTATAATAATTGACAAAATATGTAACGCCAAGCCAGCTGAGGAGAGGAGATGGATAATGAAAGCGAGGGATGGGACGCCTATGGAGCGTGCATCGAGCGGAGGGAGATTGTCGTGTAAGGAGCGTAAGAACGAGTTGAAGGCGTCGGACTTGGTATGATGGTTGTAAAGGAAATTTGACTACGACTTATGCGGTACATTTATTTTGGTGCAACGAGGCGCGTTTCTGTGATTTCGAATATCGTAAGCTGGGCAAGCAGACGTGCCTGTTCTCATGTTTGGGATCACTGGTGTGGTGAAATGGGCTGAGGTAGGTAATGAGGATGTCTCGCGTACCGGCTCCCCAGATTGGGCGGAGCTCTGTAGGCTGAAGGAGGTTTCCCGACACGCATCTTGTAACTTCAGGATCGAGCCGAACAATAATTTAAGGTCAGGCGTAGCATGAAGCGCAAGGCGCATCTTGGGGTTTGGTTGGCCAGATTCACGCCGCTTTGGCGGGGTGGGTCAGCGGCGGGTTCTGCGGGTGGGTTGTCAAGTGAAGGGACGCAGGCGAGCGTTGGGAAGTCATACGTCCAAGACGATAACGAGCGACTCCTCTACTTTTTGAATATGTAGTACATATTTCTCCCTCCTACCAGCCCTCTACCTACTTTCCCTTCAGCCTTGTACAGTACCTCGTCTGCACGGTGCCCTTGCTCTGCCCTGGAATTCTTCCTAGAACTGCCTATAGATTCCGCCCAGGGTAGGCGATCATCCTCCTTGAGCTTGACGAGCGGTGCATCTTCGTCCGCCGTAACCATACCCCCACCAGTCCGGTGCCTTTATGCCGATGCGCCATATCTTTTTCTTGTACTAAAATGATTTGCTCGCTTTACCTTTCGGTGGTGCTTATGATATGAGTCCCATGGGTCCCATGCAGTTGGAAAACTATCCTGCCATCTTCCGTTGCGCGCTTAGAGAATGCGTCCTGGAGCGGCTACTCTTCGTACCTCGCCTAAACAGTATCTACAGCCATTTCTCCTTCAGATGAATCGTGAACCGGAGACGAACCCTGTGGTCGGTGTTCTTTAGCCTCAAGGATACGGTCGCGACGAGAAAGCGTGGATAGTTTGCGACGCTTGCGCGGTGGCTGAGCTGCTTCGGCTTGTGAAGGGTTATAATCCTCATCATCCTCGTTGTCTTCTTGGTCGAACGCCTTCTTTGATTCACCTTCGCAACTACTGAAGTCCTGATGCAGCCTATGCTGGAAAGGCGCAGTCGGACCCCCGTCTTCTCGTGCTGGAGCGGCGACTCGGCGGGGCACCATCGTGGGCGGAGCCCTCACGCTGCACACTGCACGCGCCACCAGCGGACCGACGACGAGAGCTGGTAAAACCGGCAGCTTAACTTAAACCCCTACTGCTGAGAGAGGGCGTAAGAACAAAATCATCAAGCACGAGCCCGCCAATCAGAAAAAAAAAACCCCCCGCGTGCTGGAGGCAGTGACGCAGAGGGGATCGCGTACGCCCCTCCTGGTATGGGCGGGAAAAGTTGGGCGGGGGTTTTGTCGCTGTTACTCTCTATTCCTCACCTTTTTTCCCTTCGACTTCGGCGGGCATTGGGCTCTAGCGGCAATCTCGGAAGACAGATGGAGCCGTATGGCGTCGTCTTGGTGTCTCGACAACACGCCACGGTGACTGAAAGGAAAGGTCCGGCGGATGGTGCAGCCTACGGGCATGGTAGGTGTCGTGGCGGCGGTGGGGGGTAATAGCTCGGATGTTAGAGTTACTTTTTGAGCGGAGGATGAGGATGGGTTGGCTGGTTGGATTATGGGAGGCAAGGTGGATAAGAAGCATGCGCTCGAGTTCAAGCTCGTCGCGGCGTCTCCTAGCACGTAGTTGTCCCAGATAAAGAGTTATGTTAGGGTGTTTGATGCCGTACACATCTAGAAAATATTACTTGAACATCCGCCCTTAAAACTCTTAATTAATTGTTCGGATAGCAGTGACCATAAAGATAACAAATCGACTCAACCCGAAGCCTTCAAAGCCGGCACATACTTCTCGGCGAGCGCCGTTCGCATAACCTTCTCTGCGTTCTTGGGGTCTATCCGCTCCTCGGGGCCCAGCCTAATCATGCGGCCGACCAGGAACATGAGCTTCCCCTGGGGATACTGCTTGTAGTCGACGAACTGCCTCACGACGTCCTCCTGGCCCTCCACGGCCTCGTCGGCGAGCTCCGCGTACTCGGCTTCCGACAGCTCGTCGAACCACAAGTTTTCCTCCTCGATGGCGCCCAGGACCGAAGGGTACTTCTCCGGGATCGTGCCCCGGAACACGACCCACAGCAGCTCCTTGGCGATCTTGGCCGTGATCTTCCGCGTGTGCAGGTAGAAGAGTATATCGCCTAGCTGTTGGACCGGCACACGCTGGCATTGGCCATCCTCAGTAAACCCGAGCTCCTCGGATGCCGCCTCGCTTCGTTCCGATGTGAGGCGGCCCAGTTCGTGGAGGATCCAGTTCGCGGCGAGTTGGAAACAAGTCAGATTCTCAATCCTGCCCGATCCGAGCCGAGCAGCCAGCGCATCTACTACATTCCAAAAATACTCGACCCGCATGCCCCCGTCCAGCGCCGTCAGTGACAGCGCGTCCTTCGGCGTGAGCTCGAACTCCTTGATCAGCACGTCGACCTCGACATCAGGCAGCTGGCCCATGCTCCCACGGAGGTGAGATACTAGGTCGTCACCGATCACTACGGGGGCCAGATCGGGATCCGGCATGTATCGGTAGTCGACCTCGCCCTCCTTGCCCCGCAGGCGACGGGTCTCGGTCGAGCCGATGGACCAGCCGCGCGTCTCGCCTTCGATGACCCCGCCGGCCTCGAGGACCGCGATCTGCCTATCGCGCTCGGCGATGATGGCGTCCTCGACGGCCTTAAAACTACTCAGATTCTTGATCTCGGTGCGCTGACCGAGGGGTGCGGACGGGTCGTCGCTGCGCCGAACCGAGACGTTGACATCGGCGCGCAGGCCACCGGCCTCCATACCCGAGACACATGAGTCGACTGCGTTGAGCAGGATCTGGACTTTACGGACTAATGCCGCTGCAGTAGCGGGATGATGAATCTCGGGCAATGTAATGATCTCGATGAGGGGCGCGCCAACGCGATTGAAGTCAATCCAGTGTACCCCACCGGGTTGG
The DNA here is from genome assembly GCA_004154925.1 of Monosporascus cannonballus. Classification (NCBI taxonomy): domain Eukaryota; kingdom Fungi; phylum Ascomycota; class Sordariomycetes; order Xylariales; genus Monosporascus; species Monosporascus cannonballus. Next base: position 6,681 of record QJNS01000003.1, on the reverse strand, counting down.
GCAAGGGTCTTGGCAGTATCTTGCTCCATCTGAATTTGCTTGATGCCTATAGTTACACCCTCGCCATCCTCGGCGGCGATACCGTCTCTTGCCTGTAAAGTGATGCTGCCATCTCGCGCAAACGGTTCATAATATTGCGTGATCTGATACCCGGACGGCTGGTCCCAGTGGAAATAATGCTTCCGATCGAACCTGCTCACGGGTTGGATCTGGCAGTTCAATGCTAAAGCGGCCCTCAGAGCTGGTATCAGGGTTTCCCTCTGAAAGACAGGCTGGCTTCCGGGTATAGCTAGGTCGAAGAATGCGACACGAGTGTTCGGGCCGTCATTGAACGAGGTGGTGGCGGCCGAGAAGAGCTTCTTTGCGGTGTTCAGCTGGGCGTGGATCTCGATTCCCACGGTGAGCTCCCAACCGTCGACAACCTGATTGTTCGCATTCTTCTTCTTCTTCGTCCCCGCTGCCTTTTGTTTCTTTGCCTCATCTTTCAACTGCTTCCGTAGAGGCACATGAACCCCGGGAGGAGCCGGTGCTGTCTCGGTGTGCAAAGCTCGAGCGGCGACAGAAGCCGATATTGAAAGATTTTGGCGTGCCAAGAAAGGCAGGTTCCGGGCCCGTAGAGAGGGTCTCAGTTGCCGCGATCCTAAACAGCCTTTGGTGGGCAATTGACCCTGGAGCAAGTATTTGCTTAGGGTGGAAGTGGTGAAGCGCGCCATGCTGTGGCTTTCATCCTCCCTCTGAATAGTTGCAACTCTTCGAAATCTCAGAGCTCCAGGAGTCCCACTTAAGGTACCTCAGCGAACGCACAGGCCAGGTCATGCCAGCCTGGGCTGAAAGGCTGAAAGCTGAGCTAAAAGATGGACGGGGGCATCCCTGACAGCCTATAATTAGCCCTATCAACCCCGCTGGAAGGAACCCCGACCGGGGCGGGCGACACATTTTGTCATAGAGCTTTACTAACGTACCTAAGACCTTGACCTAGGTACGTCAAATCCCGGGACTGCGCTGAAGGATCCAAGTCCAACGAACATCATCCCATCACCTGCCAGTCACATCACATCGGCATTTGCATATTAATCGACTCTTCCATTTCATCTTCCAATCAAACGTGTCAATTCCACAAAGCGTTTATGCCGAATCATTGGGCAGTCAGTGCATACACACGCTGCATACGATGATGTCTCGCAGCTTCGGCAGGTCATGCCATACCCTTGAACTTCACCTGTTCTTCTAGCGTTCTATCACATCACCGGGAGTTTCCCATTGGTGCTTCCACACCTCCTTCTCGCCAAAATTGAAACACCCCCCTTGTCCACGGTTCCCTCCCTTGGCTGAACATGATCCCCTCCCCATCCTTCCCCGTTTCCCTGTTTTACTGTAGGGTGGCTTGAGCTGTTGGTTCCCTCCTTCACGTCCCATCTATTCTCTCGGGCGCAGACCTCATATTACGTTTGTGCTATAGCCTGTGATGATATTCTTCTAGTCTGACTCTCTCGACCCTGCCTGGGTCTCATGTATTAATGCTTGCTGTTCATTACTGCTCTTCGCCTTCATCTGTCCACGTAACCAATTGTTCTTATACCGTCCTTATCGACTTCTGCGCCCCAATCGCGCGCTATCTGTTGACATCTAATCCGACCTTGACAGCCTGATGTAAGATTACGTAGACAGATGTCCCACGTCAAGTCTGACTGTCTCATATATCTGTGTCACGTATCTGTCTGAAATATAACAAACTATTTTAACCCAATTCTTCTGCTGCCGGTGCAGAACCTCCCTTTCCATCTGCCACGGTACCAACCGGGAAGTCGCAGGTGCGCAGGTCGATTTAACTGGGATTCAGTGTCCATCATGGCCGACAGTGAGCATATCAAGAATCAAACACGCCCTATCTGGCGTGCTTCGTTTAGGGGGGGCTCCCTTCCGAAGCTACCGACGCACGCAGCACCTGTTAATGCCATGTTGAACGACGATCCCGGCTTTGTAGGTCCACGGAAGAAGGCCCACAGGCGATCGCCTAGCGCCTTGAAAGATGCCGAAGATGTCTTCGTATCCGACGCCGCCAGGCAAGCATTCCCGGACGAATCCCCCTTCCACCCGGCTGTCGCCTCGACCCGGGATCTAGTTGGGGACAAGAGCCTCCCCAGTTTCCCAAACGGCAGGGAGCGCCGCTCTTCTTCGTCGAATGTGACCATTTTGACCACAGCGACCAAAGGGTCAGGAAGCTCGAGCGGGAGCGGGTCGACCGCAAGACAATCTTCATCTTCTAGGCGCGACGACGCTACAAACCTGAGGAGCAGACAGCGGAGGACTTCGGTGAAGAACCCCAATGCGCTCAATTTCCTGGACTCGGATTCCTTGGAATTAACCCCCGAGGTGATCCAGCAGTCAATCGAGACGGCCGCCCGCCGATCGCCAGGTCCTGCACAGAGCACGTCGCCATCAGATCGGAGCACGTCTTCGACCTCGAACGGTTATCGAGGTAACGCATCTGATACCGTCCAGGACCATGAGACTGATCGGAGTACCAGCCCCGAGAGGAGCGTAAACGGTGGTGATATGGGTTCGGTGCGCACTCCCAATGCGCCGCGAATGGAGCAGGGAAAGCCGAGGAGACATAGCCATGGGGCTCCAGATATCCCGTATGCCGATGCGAACCTGCCCCATCTGTCGCCTAATGTGGCAACTCCTCGCGCGCCTAATCAAGGTCCCTTTACGTACCCACCAAGGGCAGATAAGCTACCTCTGACGGGTTATGAGCTGCTCGCCTCGCAACTATCCACAGGCTGTGCAAACCGCGTTGGGCGACCTCTACGGCCCATCTACCGAAGATTCGAGGCGTTGAATCACCGGGTCTTACTCTATATCCAGGACGAGCTCTGCGAGCTCGAGGAGCAGCTTCACCAGCTGGACGCCGTCGACACTCAGGACCGCCGACTGCAGAGCTGCATACTCCCCGCCTCGCGAAGGGCGGCGCAACAAGCCGGTAGCGACCTGCATTGGCATCGCATGGACATCCTAGGCAAGATCGGCTTCAAGCTCGAGCAGTACAGTAAGAACTCACTGTCCCCATATCTAACGTATACGACATAGTTCGTTAACATCATCGCACAGATAACGTCTTGGCGTCGTTCCGGAACACCCAGTACTTCCCGACGCCCTCTCTGGCCGACATACGCGATTACCGCGGCTTCTTGGCGACGCACCGGCCCCTCGCAGAGGCGGAGACGCACTTCCTCGATGCCGCGGACGATCTCGTGTGCGTAGACGGCGGAGAAGACTCGGACGATTTCCCAGACGACGACAACGACGCACCGGCGACGCCAATGCCGAGGGCAGAGTCCGATCTGAGGAGTGCGGGGCGTCCAGGGGCATCCGAACTGGGCTCGCCCAAGTCCCAAATTTGGCGGCCCCAGAATGTTAGCGAGCAGGCCGTGGACGCCTGTCGCAGGGTGAACAATGAGCACCCGATGCTCCTGCCCCTCTCAATCGGAGCGACCGGCGTCGTCATCCTGCCCGTTCTGACGTTCGCCGTCATCCCCGGCTATCTCGGGCGCATGGCGGTTGTGGTGCTGGTCGTGGTAGGCGCCCTAGCTGCGGTATTGCAGGGGAATTTGGGGGAGCTGGGGAACACGAGGGATAAGTGCATAATCGCCGGATGCTACGGCGCGGTAATGGCCGTGCTCGCTGGGGTGATGGCGTGAGGATGTTCCTTGATGCTATGAGGAAGGTGGGGGAGCCTTGACTTTTCTTAAACATGGCGCTGCCGCTTTGGATGATATATGTGTATGTGTATGCTACGTGTAGGCGGACTATGGGGGGCTCCTGACTTGGGCCATCAGGCCGGTATTGGTGCAGGGGTACGGGCATGACATGACGTACGGAAAAGGGACCGGGACTCAGGGGTTTGAAGGTCGCGATACCCAGGGAATCACTGTGGGAATATCCGGTCAACAGGGGCAAAGGCACGGCTTGGCGTTCATTGTTCCAAAGGTGCTTCTACTGGTTTTCTGGCCTATTGACTTTTATAAGATGACTAGGTTACTAGGCGCGGGGATAAAATTCGCAAGTGGTGCTATTATACAATGAGCTTTATATACTTCCAGTCTATAGGTGTGTCTAGGTAAGTATCCCTACGAATCCAGATCCATGGGCAGTAGTGGCAGAGGTCCGCTGTCCAAATGCTCCTTCCAGCCTTCAGGCAGCCGTACGACAGGCTGGGGAAGCAACCACCTGCTGGGCTGCTTCTTCTGCCTCTCACTCCGTACTTTACCATTTTCCCTGACAATCCCCCTCCCGCGCCTACGGTCGACAACGAACTTCTCGAAGGGGAGGACATCGCTTTGTCTGATCCAATGATCGACTCACTGCATGCAGAAAACCCGAGTTTCGGCATCGCCCGCTACATGTGCTTTTCCCGCATCCGGTAAAATCCTCGTGAGCCCAGTCATGCGATGTAACATCCTAATGCGGCCATGCATGAAAAGCCGTCTACCTCGCGTCTCGTTGGCCAGGAGTGGATTGCTTGATTACTGAATTCTGGGCCGAGTTATCGTGAATACATTTGCGGCAATGTTGGGGGTTGTGAACGTCGACTCTCATCTTTAACTAACGCCTATCCATCACGAACACCACGATGTCATCTACGGATATACGCTAGCGATGATTATAAGCGGCCCCATCCGTTTTCGGCGTCTATTATAACGGGACGAGCTTTCGAATAATACTGTGTACTGATCTCGTAAGATGGCCGCAGATCGATCCCCCCGATAGTCTTGGACAGATATGTGCAGAATGGATTTGGTAATTAATGGTCACCGACGCGATGCTGCTCTGCGCTACGGCTCGCTTAAAGCTGCCCGAAGGCAAGTGGCAGCGGTGGGAAGGATCGGAACCCGTTGCTTTCTACTGGGTACGTTCAATTAACTAACGTAGACCTCTCTGTGTTCTTTGTCTTCACTCTTCTTGTCGGTACAGTTGCTCCTTCGGCTTGATGTAGGCCGACCTTCACCGGGAATGATTAAGACCAGCTCGCTGGTAAATGCTACCTGGAATAGAAACATTACGCCTATTAGTACAAGAGCACCTACCGTACCACAGAGGGAAACCGCTGCCGATACAGAATAGACTACTTGAAGCCAAATGCGCGTGCTCGACCAAGCGGGCCACTGACCGAAGAGCTTCGCGGTCAAGCGCCATCCAGTTACGGCAACCCAGTATCCCTCAACGAGCTGTAGGAACCCCAGGACGGCGCAAGCGAAAAAAAGTGCGGCCTTCCGAGGTCGCGAAGTAAATCTGAGGTACGAGCCATCGTGACAGGAAAGGTTGTGGCGCATTCATGCTGTTGGTTTTCGGCTCTGCACCCGCATCGTTGCGGGGCGTCTTGGGGACCAGAACGATCAATGCGGCCCACCAGGCGAGTATCAAGGCGCCGACAGCCCAGAAGAGCGGTCGCGATGCGTATTCCATGACATGCATATCGAGTTCGTGATAGCCGTGAGAGCAGGGATGTGCATGGGCACGACCTCGAATGATTGGGATGGACATGTTCGAGTTTTTGGACATGTAAGTGAATAAAGTCGCTTATGCAGAAAAGAAATCGGGCAAAAGACAGAGGTTAAGGGGGTATCGCAGGTTGCCCAGCTGAAATATTCCGCCTTATTTCCTAGGTAGTTTAGTAGGATTCGGCCTGTAAATACCACCTCTGGGACATCCGGAATGATGGGGTTGCATCGCAGCCCGGTTTACCATAGTAAGCGGCCTCGCGGACCCCGGTTAGCACGGAGCATTTGGTCACTCGTATACGATAATGGCAAATATTGGGAAAACCGTCAAAGCATGGTTTTTTTTCCCAGATAGCTTTGTATCGGATTCTGCCTGATCTTACGATGGACAACTGCGGAGGTAACTAACAAAGAATACCCCTGGGGAGTTGCATACATATAGTCGACGACAGTTACAACATTGCGGATTCCATGGTACGTCTATATCATCTTTGACAGCGAGCGCTCATTCTCACTATTCGCCTTATCCTCGGAACTCAACTTTCCATCTGGTCCTACCGTCACGTATCGGGGTCTTTTCTACTTAAAAATAAGAACTCGGCAGCACGCAAAGGCACTTATACTTGCACACGAACCAAGTGTGCAGATGCCTAAAGGCACTTATATCGATTTCAAATCGTATCCCCGAGCTTTCTAGCCCCATATCACTACCCATCCATCCCCGCTGTTGCCTCTCCCAGTCCCCGAGGTGACTTGTCACTTCTCATACACGCACAATATGGTGACAGCTCACCAGACCGCGGACATTCAATAGATCGCCGCAGATCCCCCGCTCGACACTCCCCTGCCCCCTGACACTGGTCCCTCAGTCGTTAGCCAGGGGGGTAGGCCGGCGCTGCTCTTTTGTCCTCTTTTCCGTCCTGGTTGTATCCCTGCTTCGCTGCACTACCACGTACTCGTGTCCTGCTGTCGTGCGCCCACCCCACACGCCGTGCGACGGTCCTGAAACAGGGGGCGGTGGCACCGAGATAGCCGGAGTGTCCCGGGCCGGGAATTAACGAGGTCTAGACCCGGCTTTTGTCATACCTAACTACCTGGGAAGGGTTCAGGGTGTTTGGGCGTAGATATCAGAGGAACGGAGTTGCGTATGAGCCGGGGGGGGGGGGGGTTTTTTTCCGCG
>QJNS01000751.1:0-47955 GCA_004154925.1 Monosporascus cannonballus | reverse complement strand
TCCGAGGCCGGAACTGCCAACCCCCCCCCCCCTATTCCTTTTTCCATATCCGCCAAATTCTGATCCTAATTCGTTGGAAGATCAGGTGAGCAGTGCTATACAGGAAAGCATCGCGCCAACTTGGTCGTCCCTTGAGAGGAAACAATCCCTGCGCCGAGCATGGATAGGCCGATGAGACCACAGTACTGTGGCGGAGTTAGTAACAGCAGCTAAGTGACGTAGAGAATCGCGAATCATCTTACATCGAAGCAACCAATGATAGTAAAGGGCAGCAAGGGACAACTGCGATGAACGGTTGCCAATCTGAAATCATTCCCGTTCGTGCCCGTCTTAATCCAGTCCGTCTCTCTCGTCATCCGTGTGTTCATGTTGCCGAACACGAACTTGATACATGTGATCGCAGCCTTCGAGTACACGACCCTGATGCCCCTGAGGTCTTCGTGCTCTGACACTGGGAGGACTATCTCTGATGCAAAAGAGGTGTATCCCAACTCGTCGCTAACCAACACTTTCGACTCGCCCACCTGGTGAAGCAGTCGAACCCCTGAAATGGACATTCCCCCGCCTACGCTGGTCTTCGTCACGCCGATGCCGCGGAGTCGGTAGTCTCGTGACACCCAAGGCAGGCGGCGCCAACTATGGATCCTTGTCGAACTGCCGTATAGCCCGTCTAGCTGCGGCTTGACCGGCTGCACGTAGCTTACGTCTGAGCGACGGAGCTGCCATTTCGTATCGAGGTCTGCTGTCACGGATTCCCAATCCGCCATGTTGACCGGAAAACCCTGCAGAGTCCTGCAGATGAGGTCTCTCACTCCATTCAGTCCTTTCCACACTCTGAGTCTTTCGTTGGCATGCCCGGAGAAGCTCCCGACGTCCCAGTAAGAGCTCTCCCAGCGTGGTCGCGAGAGCGGTGGCATAGAGAAGCAGAGGGCACGCCAATCTGGAATCGTGTCCGTGTTCGCTGGAACAGCATACGGATAGTCAATCAAGAAGTGCATCTTCCAGTACGAAGCTGGGAGCTGATCCAGCGTCGATACTGCGGCGATGCACTTTGAGGCAAGGCGCAGATTGGGGAGGTCGAGAAACCGCACGAAGGGCAAGATGCACAAGAGTAACTCGCGCGGAAGCCGAGAGAAAATATCATAGCGGCGGCTATAAGGCAGAGGGGACCGTCTGGGGCCACTTTTTCTTTTGGTTGACCGGGTAGTAGCTGTTGTATGACGCCTAGTCAACTTGGTGTCGCTTGGCTCCGAGCCCCTTGTTAGGAATTCGGATATGGCTTGCTCGAGGTTCCCTATCATGATCCCGTTCGCTTGGAGAATATCCGCAAACGCCCGAAATCTCAACGGCTCTGCACCGAAGCTGAGGTGCGTGCATCCCATTACGGGTCGCAGGTTATGTCGTAGGTGGCCGGTAGATTTCTGGGTGAGGCAATATAGGATCCGGGCTAGACCGGTGGCCAGAAAGGTGTCTTCAACCGAACCAGAAACACCAAAACGAGTCGTGAATATCTCCCAACAGGAGCCATGCAATGGGAAAGCCCACTGTTTGCTGATGGGATCCAAACCAAGCTTGACGAGGCGTTGTGAAGCCACTGTTGATAACTCAGAAGCGCTCTCTCGGGCCTCTTCTTCCGTATCCGATACGTAAATTACAAAGGCGCTGTCGCGACATGCTTCAATCTCTCCCACCCATGCTAGGCTAGCCTTCTCCTCGGGTTCCTGCTTCCAAATCACTAGGATCATTAGTATCTAGCACAAAACGCCTAGCTGAGGAGCATGTTGGGAAGGTGTGAGACGGTACACTCACCCAGGCGCATCTCGGATAAACCAGACCTTTGCTTGAATGTGGGAGGTCTCGGTTGCGGTACTAGGTCAAAGCCCCGCGAACATATCAGACATGGAATGCGGCGCGGATGCATAGTGAGGCCCTTGCGATGGGATCACCCGGCGATATGCTCTTGACCGCGAGTGGATAATACGGTGGAAGGGCGTTGATTGGAATAGGTGCCTGTGCGTGCGCTGTTTAAGATGTTGAGTAAGGAGACAGAGAGAGAGAGAGAGAGACAGGATATGTAGAAGTCCTCATACACATGTTGTTGAGCCCATTTGAATGCCTCGTTCGTCAATCTGAGTTGATGTTCATGCTGAGGTAGTGCCCATATGCAGCAGAGGTAAACTGCAAGAGCATCAAGGAACGAATGATGCTGCAACCGATAAATATGCCATACAACTTCGAGGAGGGCAGCCTTGCATAGAGATGCTGTATACCTTGGGTATTACTGATACCTATCAACCGGATATTCGAACTTGAACCAACACCGGAATAGTAGGTTTTCATCAGCTACTCTGACTCGATAATCCTGCCGTATTTGGTAAGGAAACAACTTGTCGTGCATTCCCAGCACAAGCCATGACACACTATCAGCCTTACAATAATATCAAGGAGCCGCCAGCGAGCCTATCTCCTTGCCTAAGTGCATACATCCGAATTGCACTTGCGCAGTTCCTGAAGTTCGTCGGGGAAATTCATGGTTTGTGCTTCTGGTGTGGTGACAAACTTCCCGAATCGTGGGGATTCCCATTGCCAAGCTTTCTCTGTGGGAACGTGATTTGCGGGGTGACGTGTGCATCTAGAGACCCTTGTTGATGAAATGTGGTAGCGTTGAAGGGCCCCTCCCAGCGCCTCCCCTCAGCCCCCAAATTCCCCATTATTTCACCAGTTCCCCAATCGAACAAAGCACTCAGCCTCGCGACATTCGTCATTCTGTGCGCTACTGTAGTACCCAGATCTGTACGTTATTGCTCTAGAACAGCCTGCTCCATTTTTACCCAATACCGAACCGGCAGGGGGGGTTGGTTCCGGTGTGGCTTCCCAACTGTGTGTTGTACATGAATCACCGTATCCATCAACAACAACACATCATTCCCTTGAACTGCCAAATTTTCATGAACTACCTATGGAATGATTGATGCATTTAAGGTCAGCTGATAGGACAAGGAGGAGAAATAACAGCTGGCAGGCATATGTGTGTATATACACCTGGACATACAGTAGTCTGGATATTATGTACCCTGAGTGTGTCCCACCACAACGAACCACCTTTCCCTCCTGCTGCGTGCAGGTCCACCCAAAACTATAAACCCACCCCCGTAACTCAGGGCCATGTCCGAAGGAAGGAGAAAAATTGTTTGTTAAACACTCCATTCTCCTGGTCTTTCTTGCTGTCCCCTTCCCGTCCTACTCAATCCACCTCGACAAGCATTGAATAATATCAAGAGAACGAACTTTGGGCCGTCTATATTACTCCTAAACCTTCTAAGCCTCGATCGAGAGGGATCCCCTCTTGGTGAAAGAACCGTCTCGTCACGTTTCCGCATCCGTCACATTTCGCAACCTCGCTCACGATCCCGCTTGGCAGCTAGACTAGACATAAGGCCTGCTTACAATAGTCACTTGCATGATCGTCAGTTAATAATAACATTGTCTTGGTTCCGTTCCGTCATCCCTCCCCACCGCCACCATCCGTCACGGACGCCTTCGCACTTTGGATATCTGTCCCCCTCCCCCTCCTTTTGTAATTGCGCCTGCGACATTCCCATTCTCCGCCTCTAGATTCCGTCGACCTTTTGTGATCGCATACACTATCAAATTCCTCTCGGACCATAAAGCATCCAAATTGCAATACATATTATTGCGACAGACAACGATTTCTCCATATCCTGAGTACTGTCACTCGTAAGGGTTTCGCGAGAGGTTTCTCCCACCGGCGAATCGATCTCCCAATGCCATTCCGTGACAGGATCGCGCGGCGGTTTGGCGACAGTGTGAGCCCCCTCCGTAGTAGAAGTACTTCCCGCCGACGCCGCTCAAGAAGGAAGCAGTTATCCCCCTCGCCCTCGCCAACCCAGCCGTATCTCTCATGTGAGTGGAAGAAAAAACGCCCTATCGTCATGGAATTCCGACTCGGGAGGTGACTGATTTGTTCATAGATCACGACGTACTCCGTATGCGAACCCGTAACCTCGCATCCGACCTGCACTTCTTAGCTGCTGACCTCCGTTTTACAGTGACGTATGAAGACGTAAATGCTCTCAAAAGTGACTGGCTAACCGATAATGTGTGCTCCCCAAACGTCCATACGCTTCGAGGCCATCTTTCTAATATCCAGTGTTGCTCCAGAACATCGCCTTTTGGGAAGAGTTCCTCGAGCATGAGATCCTCACCAAGTATCCCCAAGCGCGCATAATCCTCCTCCGACCGTCGATGACTTTCCTCTTAATGAAGAACAAGAATACCGAGATGGTCCGATCTGCCTTACCCGATTTCCGAGGAGTCACGCACATCTTCCTGCCCATCAACGACAATAGGAACGTCTCGCTGGCTGAAGGTGGAAGTCATTGGTCGTTGCTCCTAGTGAGCATAATCGACGGCGTAGCGTTTCACTACGACTCGCTCGACGGCGCGAACAACGCCGAGGCATGGGACGCAACTAAGAGGTTGTCCAGCGTCCTAGGCAAGCCTTTGCGATTCCACTATCTTGCGGATTGTCCGCAGCAAGAGAATGGGAGCGACTGCGGTGTCTTCGTTTGCATCATGATGCGCCATCTGCTTGTCAAGCGTCTCCTTGCAGTAAACGCTGGCGAGAAAATATCAATGAGCATGGCACACAAAGCTATCGATGCCTATGGGGCGCGCAAGGAAATGCTCAAGATCATCGGATCTATGCGCAAGGAAGGGGAGCGCAGACGACTCCCCTCAAGCAATACGCCGCCGAGGATCGAATAGGGCTCTCCGTGCGGCTCGATTTGTTGTGGATTTCCATCCCCTTCACAAAGTATCGGTGGCCTAATGCCAGGCTATTTTCAGCGAAAGAAAGTCCGGTATCTTCGGGGCCCCCGGTTACCAGCATCTTATGCCCCGAAATCCGCCCGCCGCCGAGCCCGTGTTACACGGTGGCGGGTATTCCTAGCTTGGGTATACCCTCGCTGGACCGTTCTGGCTTCGTGCAGTGGGATTGAGTCGCCCGCATCCTTGCCACTGCATAACAGTTCCAGCTTTGATTCATCCCTTCGTCCGCCGAAATATTCTCCGTCAAAGTGCAGGCGTGCTGCGTGCTCCTGCCCAAGCTCCGTCTGGCTGGTCGGGACGCCGCTTGCCGTCCTGGACCGTGGTGCTACCACGAAGCTCTCTGGACATCTACGGCGATGGACTGTTGTATAAAGGGAAGGCTATCGGGAGTCGAGGAGTATTAGGGCGGGGAGGCTACATATACATACGTGACACGCATTATCAGGGACATCAGGGGTCGGAGAGGAGCGTTTCATGCATATACGCATTTTGTACGAAGCAGTGATTAAATCGATGGAGACCTATTCTCTTGCCTGTGCGGACCAACGGGCTCGACAACAGCAGGTATAAAGATTAAATATATCTTATCAAATTAAGCATATTACAGCTCCAAGATCTCCCGCCCCAGGGGATACACGGTCAATCTCTATAATTCTCTAGGCGGGGCAGACGCATAGTGACTGATGCTCCAAATCTAAAACGACAGAGAAAAGTGGGGTTCAATCATATACAGGCAGGTACCGAGTGGGGTGTATGGGTACTACAGGATACTGCTGGTTCCCTTCCGGACCAGCAGGTGCTACAACGCTATTAAATCTAACAACCACCAAAATCCGCCGTGAAATATAAATACGCTCTTCTAGCTAGCGACGGAACGACACCAACCGTAGCTTACAACCAACGCGTACTAACTTATTATCACCTATCGAGAGCCTGGCTCTGGCACTGTTTGGGGGAAGGGTCAGCGAAAGACGCCATCACGCGGGACGTTAAGTCAGCTTAGGGGAAGAGGTGGGGGGGCGAAACTCACCATATTCCAATAGACGCCGCGCCTCTTGAGCAGCTCGGCGTGGGTGCCGCGCTCGAGCACACGGCCCCCGCCGAGCACGAAGATGACGTCGGCGTTCTGCACGGTGGCGAGGCGGTGGGCGACGACGACCATGGTCATGGAGCGGTTGGCGGCGGCGCGCTCGAAGGCCGCCTGCACGAGCTTCTCGCTCTCCGAGTCGAGGCTGCTCGTCGCCTCGTCGAGCAGCAGGAGCGCGGGCTTGCGGGCGAGGGCCCGCGCGATCGCCACCCGCTGCTTCTGCCCGCCCGACAGCGACACGCCGCGGCTGCCCACCTGCGTGTCGTAGCCCTCGGGCAGCGAGCAGATGAAGTCGTGGATGCTGGCGTCGCGGCACGCCGCGTGCAGCAGCTCGTCGTCCGAGTCCGCGGCGGTGGAGCCGAGCAGGATGTTCTCCCGCAGGGTGCCCTGGAACAGCGTCGGCTCCTGCGCCACGAGCGCCAGGTGCCGGCGCCACTCGTAGACGTCGACGTCGGCGATGTTGACGCCGTTGGCGAGGATCTGCCCCCGCGGGACCTCGTAGAAGCGCTCGAGGAGCGACACGATGCTGGTCTTGCCGCAGCCCGAGGCGCCGACGAGGGCCGCGAACTGGCCCTTCTCGATCGTGAGGTTGAGGCCCCTGAAGATGGGCACGTCGCGCGTCGGGTACCGGAAGTGGACGTCCCTCAGCTCGATCCTGATCCCGCCCTCCGTGTCGGGGATGTGCTGCTGCTCCTCCTCCGAGGCACCTCCGCCCTTGATGAGACGGCGGGTCTCCAGGATGCTCAGGATGCGGTTCGCCGCGGCCGAGGCCTGCGCCGCGTTGGGTCCCATGCTGAAGCCGTTACCGGCTCCCTCGCCGCCTTGGATGATCGCCATGTAGCATATTAAGAACTGTACGATGTTGTACTCCCTGCTCGCCAGGAGCCTAGAACCATACCAGAAAACAAGCGCCATGCAGCCTAAGTTAACACTGTCAGATAAAGCAAAGATAATCGTCGACCACCTAGCCTTCTTCAAAGCCTTTGTCACGTGGCCCCCGAGTAAATCCCGGTAGCGGGAGATGATCGTATCTTCTAATGTGAGGGAGGTGACGGTCCGGAAGGCTCCTATGGACTCCGCTGCGAACTTGGATGACTCCGCGAACACAACAGCGTTCATCTTCTCGAATTCAAGTTCGTATCTGAAGCGGAAGTATCCGGCCACTAGAGCTATCGGTAAAGTGACGAACGTAGCCACCAAGGCGAGCTTCCAGCCAAAGGAAAAGGAGATCGCAATACATCCAATAAGGGTGAAGATCGAGGTGTAAACCATCGACATGTTTAATCCGAGCAGTTCTTCGAGCTGCTTCGGATCGCCTCCAACTCTGGCGGTCAGCGTACCTGTCGAGTTTTCTTCCTCGTCGAAGAACGACGTCTCCTGATAGAGAAGAGCTTCGAAATATTGTTGCCGGTACTTGGAGGAGATATAGTGAGCGAGGTGGGTCGACACAAAGCCGAGGCCAAAATAAGCGACGCCGACCGCAATCGCAAGCACAAACCACATCAGGGACCAAAAGTTGGCTGTCTCGGCGAAGTCGGGATGCACAAATGTAGACTCGATAAGGGTGAAGACATCGATGGTCCGCGAAAAGATATAGGCCATCATAGGTTGACTAGCTACAAACACCAGTCAGTAATCAACATTGAAGCGGTGGCGATCATGGCTAGCAAGAACCTACCTGCTGCCACCATGGCGAAACCGATGGTCAGGCCGTAGTAAGGGAAGCGGCTCTTCTGTTCGTACAGCAATCTCCCAAAGCTGCCAAACAGACCTCGATTTTTCCACTCGACAGGTTTCGTCCTGCCGGGAATATCTGATAGGGCCGCGCTCTTCTCACGACTAAGGGTCGCACCAAGATCACCTTCCAGCTCGTCTGAGTCGGAAGTTTCAGTAGGCTCGCCCAGGGATAGCTTCTGCGCATGCACCAGCCCATAGTAGACTCCGGCCTCGTTTTCGAGTAGCGAGTCGTGGGAACCTTGCTCAACCACCTTTCCCTTTTGCAGCACAACAATCGTATCAGCTTTCTTGATTGTTGAAAGCCGGTGGGCAATGGTTATGGTTGTACGATTCTGTGACACTTTATCGAGCGCTGCCTGGACGATCTTTTCGCCTCGGACGTCAATAGCGGATGTAGCCTCGTCCAGGATAAGGATCTTCGGTTTCTTGATGACGGCACGAGCAATACTGATCCTTTGCCGCTGTCCGCCCGAGAGTTTCGTCCCACTGTCGCCTACCATCGTGTCGTAGCCATCGGGAAGGCGGTCGATGAATTCGTCAGCGAATGATTCTTTGCAGGCCTCTCTAACCAGCTCCTTCTTTCGCTCTTCGCTTTCGTTCTCGAAATCCGAGCCTATGAGACCAAATGCAACATTCTTATAGATGGTATCGTTGAAGAGAAACGGCTCTTGTTGCACGAGACCAATCTGGGATCTCCACCATTTCAAGTCGATCTCCTCCAGCTCGTGGCCACTGGTGGATATAGAACCCCTCAGCTCAACGGTAGGGCCTGTCTCGTCGGGGTTGACTGCGGGCGGATCCTCGTCATCAGAATCTGTGTCGTTCGACTTCTTTCCCTTTGCCTTCTGCTTCCGTTTCTTCTCTTGTTCCTTCTTCTTGTCCGGATCTACAGTTTTCGCGATCGTATGCTGGTCGCGAAGCGTGTACCACCGTTCAATGAGGCCAACAATTGTACTCTTTCCGGAACCTGAAGGCCCAACAACTGCGGTGAGTTTGCCAGCCCGGATGCGGAGATTGAGCCCATCCAAAACCTTGGCGTGGGGTCTGCTTGGATAGGCAAACTGAACATCCTCAAAGACTATATCTTCTGTAGATGAGACATCTGGCGCTTTTAGAACGCCAGTATTCGGCCGGGGGGCGTCAATGACAGTGAAGAACTCGCAGGCAGCAACGATGGCTTTCCCAACCGCGAGAAGGGGGGTGGAGATCTGCTGTAGCGAGACGGTCATCATCATAACCGACATCAAAACGACGAGGATGGTTCCCACGCCGCTGATTCGTCCTTCGGTGACTGCTTGCGTGCCGTACCAGAAGGCTAGTGCAAAGGCTGCGAACATTGCGAAGAAGATAAGCCCGAATTGTGCCGCAATCAAAGGGGATGTTTTCTGGCCTTGCCTCCTCGCAGCTTCAACCCACACGGCAAAACGTTTGGCTACCTGGGCCTCAGCACCGCAAGCAGTGACCATACGAATCGATGAGAAGGCTTCACTAGCAATAGAAGACGACTTGGTTTCCGCCTTGGTCAATTTTCCCGTTCCCTTGACGATGATCGGAAGCAGTATCCCCACCGTGAGGAGCATGAATAGGATAACAGAACACGTCACAAGGGTCAGCGACCAGCTGTATATGAAAGCAATAACAGTGGAGGCGATGATTGTGGTTGTCCATTCAACAAACGTGCCCAGTTTCTCCGAGATCCCTATCTGCAAGGTATTTGCTGTCGTCGTGATTGTTCCTGCCGCAGCGCCAGGGGGCATAGAATCGAGGACATGAATCGACTGGCTAAACAGGGACTGCAGATAGTCAAGCCTAATAGCTGCGGACATACGAATGCCAATAATCCGGTAGGCGAACTAACGCAATCAGCATAGGACGTTCAGGTAGTGTAAGCGGCACAGTACCTTGTTGATATACGTCAGAACGAACCGGCCAATAAATAGGATGAAGAGGTACAGCCTAACATGTCCATATCAGCCTGCCTGCAGCTTTGCATTGGAGCGCCTAAACTCACGAAAGCCTGTCACACTGAGCCTGGAATTCGGCCTGGGTCGAAGTTGGATCACCAGAGAAGTAGTTGGTGAAAGTACCAACAAGAGCACCTAGATGTTTCGTGAGCATTGACAGATATTTTCAGTGGCCTCGATTTTCATGTCCTACCGAAGATGACATTCATCAAGGGGAGTGTCTAGATAGAACCCAGTGGTCAGCGTCCGACCCCGATGGAGATATTAACCAGGAAGCTGAAATCTAGGACTCACGACGCCCGACCCCATCGCCGCTAAAGCGGCCATAAGCATCAGCGGGATATCCCATCGCTTGGCGTACTTGAAGATTCGCTGATCGAAAGTCAGTCCGGAATGCAAATGCGGTCCGTGGTCGATGGGCATACAATGTAGTCTCCGAATTTCGCCTCCCTCTCTGGTCGCAGACTGGCATCTTGACGCGCTTGCTCCTCTTTCTGCGCCGTACGGTCGATACCGGGAGCATACGCTACATCCTTCCCGGTGCCCTCGAGGGGTGGAGGGTCTCGGTTTGACTGTTCGTTAACCATGTTTACTTGACAGGATCAGTGCATGGTGTGCGTTGGGAGTGATAATGAAGGCGAGCAGGCAGGGCCCGAAATGGGAATAAGTCGAAGAAATCTTGATATAGATAGATCCTGACGTGGGATGGCCCGATGCGGCTGCCTAAAGCGACAAGACCGGTGGCTTGAGGCTAGAAGATTCAAGGAGACAAGACAGCCGGGGAGTCGTATTGATCGCTGCAATCCATCATTATAAAATACGCGTATTCGATTGAAACTACATGGTAGGGCAGGAAGATAGGATCTTGGTATACGTTTATTTTGTTAGAAGCATTCACTAATCCTGGCTCTCTGACGGCTGGAATGACATGGTAGAGACTTAACAGAATGCCAAGCGCGAATGAGATTGCCTTCGTTTGAAAGGTCCAATCTGATTGGGAGATCTTATTCAAATTGTACGAGGTGGAGACTACAAAGTGTCAGTTGCTACGTATGAAGTCAGAGGCTAGACTGCCGGGCATAGGAAGTCTCCGAAAAAGTGCCTCATACTGCGGCTGAAGCGGGGCAACGTTGCCGGCCAAGACAGGAACCATGGAAGTTATAGGGGGCATCACGGAATCCGCCAATATTGTACCCGATTTCATGCTGGTCGGCGGTTTTGTATATCCTCCGTGTGGGAGCAGAAGCCCCAACACCCATGATGAACTTTGAAGATCTTCAGCAAGCTATGGCTTGAGCCGCTGATGTCCCTGACCAATCAACATTTCCACGTACAGAAGGAGAGGCCGAGGACTCTGGATGTAACAGATCGTTGACTCACGCACAGGCAGCCGAGCTTGGCATGTATGCGTCTTTCCCAAAGTGGTCTCGGCTATAGGGCCCATCATTTTAACATGCTACTCGCTAACCCTCGGCGGTATGGACGGTGAGCCTCTGACGATGCTGCTGAATTTATATTATAACTGTGATGATTCACCCTTCCCAGCGCCTGAGCTCTCTCTTTCTCTCCACAAATGGCATATTGCCATGTCAAACCCCCCCTCCCCCCTCCCTTCCCCCTTTTTTTTTTGACAGCCGAGTCATCGTAGTAATCTTTCCAAAGCAGAGTCAACATATCACGAGAAAGAAATATTAAGTTCCGAAGTTTTCCGGTTTGCTCCACATTCCGTCATTCATATTAGATTCCAGAGGAGTGAATACATTGTATTCGAATAGTCCATGGCGCCGTTGCGCGGCTCTATCTCTATTCAGCGTCTGGCATCCCATCTCAGCGACCATAAGAACAGGAATACCGGAGACGAAGGCTATAGGCACTATCTAGTGGCTTAAGCTTAAGGCAGCTAGTACTTGGAACGATCTGAAACACGGTGTTCTATAGACATAGCTCAGGTCCGAGAGAAAGGGATACGAAGCTGCTCATTTTCGCATCCACATCGACCGTTCTAGTCCAATTGGAGGAACTGGAAGCGTATATCACGCCGTTTTAAAGCTCCCGTAACAGATCTTACCAAGTGGACATCAGACAGAAGATAAAGCTATTGAGCTATCAAACTGGTGGAAAGAAGGTACTGTCCAAGTTGCCATGGTATTATCCCGAAGGCGCCCAACTCCCGCAATCTCATCCATGACTGGATCTCATTCTGCCCGTACGATCCTTCCATATTCTTTGCTAAGTTCCGCCCGAGGCCATGGCAGCATTTCTTCCCTCGGTATTCGGCGAGCTATTGGACGCGTCGATCAAGGAGTACCTTCGCGACTAGAACCCGGTCTCGACTCAATCTTACTCAAGAGGCTCCTCCTAAACCCCGAACTCGTGCTCGGTCTTGAGGTATTCTCCTTGTCCCTCGAGGCGCCTGTCTCGACGAACGAGCTGCGGAGCACCACTATGCCGCTGCCCACCTTGACCTCCTTGTCGCCGCCGCCGCTCTCATCTACGAAGTACAGAGCCTCTCCGAGGTCCTCGTCGCTCGAGAAGGTGTGGTGGTCCTTCACCTCGATCCGGAACTGCGAATCGGGCGTGCAAGTTAGCCTGAACGACTCGTCGAACATGATCGGGCCGCCTTTCGGCGAGTCGTGATGCTTCGTCTTGCCCACCACCTTGTCCTTGGGCGTTAACTGCCGAATTAGCACGTATACGTCCGATGACGGCGGGTAACCCGACGTCGACACGATGGTGAAGGTTGCAGTGCCGGCGCCGGAACTACCTGGAGCGAGGCTGTGCACCGAGGCCCCGCCTACGCTGGTGTTGCGCCCGTGAGGCGACCGCGACGGCGTCCGCGGGTCGTTGGATGCTGCCTCGGGGCCATTGGTAATGATGGTAGGAATGTCAGCGTTACTAGGTGCCGAAATGTTACCATCGTCTTCTTCTTTCTTCCCGCGGAATCCACGTCGGATGAAACTGGCGCCCTTCCCCACCCCAGCCCCGACAGCGCCAACGCCTTTGATGGGGACACCGATGACTCCGGTCACAATTCTTCCGGGGACACTAAACGTTCCGGAAAACGTGCCAGTGCCAACTCGTGTGCGAGTGATATAATCGGGCCGGAAGAGCAGACGCAATCTTATGGAGCCGGATTGGCCATCCAAAGGTAGTCTAACCTCCTTCGCCTTGAAGGGATCCAGCTGTTCAAGGTTGATATCCGCTGCACCAAGGAAGTCAGGCTTATCTGCGAAGTCGTAGTCGTAGACCTTGACGCTGAATTTCGCTGCCGTACGAGAAGGCACGGGAACTTCGAAGAACTCGTTCCATACGGGGTTCAGAGTTTTTTTCTGTATCTTAGACTTGAAAACTTCCTCGCCGTTGAGCTCAAATTTGGTGTACGGGTCACTCTTGCCATTCCTGTCAGCTGCAGGAAGATCTGTGGCATCGAGGACATCGACACGGAGGTTGCCCATGTTGTTGATACTTTCACTCGGATCGAGCACCATCTTGACTGGGACGTACTTCAAGCTGACCTTGATCGTAGCATTCCGGTTTTCCTCGTCTTTGAATCTCAGGATAGTCGGATTGTTCTGTGATCATTAGCGTAGAGCTCTCGATTCCGCGTAGGACTGACTCACTAGACATTGTTTGAGGGTATCCAAAGTGTTGCCTGATAAACGAGCTACCGTATGGTCTTCGTCTCGTTCTTCGCCCGGTTTCTCCCGCTTCTCTCTGACCTTGAGAGTCAACCTGGAGAATTCGAGTTCGCGAATGAAGCAATCGCCTATCTCGTCAAACCTGTAATTCTTGGTCTTTGCGGTACTCGAGATATACGAAGGATGCGGTATGTCGTCGACGTAGAACTCAATATGCGTACCGCTCTTGGGCATTTCGCCCTCCAGCAGTTTAAAGATGAGGAAGCCAGATTCGTGTTTAAGGAGTTCCTGGGGTGAAAGATAAATTTTGGGAGGCTGCCTCGGGACGTCCTGGGACTTTCGCTGCGAGGCTGGCGTCGATGGTGTAACCGGAGTGGTCGGTTCTATCGTGTTCTCTTTCCCGTCGAGCGACGGAAGCCTGCCAGCATCGCCTGATCGAGTAATTTCTAGGGAATTACTTGCATTGTCGGATTCGGCATCCGGGTCCTTCTCCTTTTGCTCCTCTTCCTCCGGGTCAGCAATATTCAAGCAAGGGTGGAAAGAGACAGTATAGTTCAGCGTTCCCTTCGCAATTCCTTTACCGTGAAGACGAAGGCCATCCTGGCGTAATTCTCTCGTGTCGTGAACAAGGTATTCGCCGTTTTCGTCTTGCGCAATATAGTCGCCTGCGAAGACCTCTACGAGGCCTAGGCTACGGTCTTTGCCCATCTTCTCGGCGTCCATGACATCAAGGGTTAGTCGATCTCGGGGGGAGTATATTGCTACGTAGATGACTTCGTCCCACTCTGGTTCAAGAGTGTTGCGGTAAATTACCGTTCGACCCTTTTCAATGCCTGTAAGGAGCACGCGGACGTAAGGGTCCGATTTACCCAAGGCCTCGAAATTGCGCAGATCGCTGGCGCTTTTGAGATGAAACCGCATCACACCAATCGGTGTCCGGTAACCTCCGGACGATGCTAGCTCCCCGGATAGGGCTACTGACTTCCATTGGGCAGTCAGCTTGGCTCGCCCCGTCTGCACCCCAGCCAGGTTGAACCAGTCCTGACCCTTCTCCATCACCTCTAGCATATCATCCAGCTTGATCTGATAAGTGCCGATGAGCTGGTCTCCAGCAAGGTCTCGGTCATCCTTAATAGCTAGACCCAATCTCGCATGCTGCCGATCCGTAATGAGGATTTCCTTGGCGCCATCATCCCAGATCGGGTTGTTGGTGCGCTTTAGCTTCTTGGTCTGGTGGACCTCTTTGCCATTGAGTAGCAAGCAAGCGTAGGGGTTCAGGAGGCCGATCAAACTCTTGGTACCATCGAGATCTTTGGCTTGCTCGATACTGTACCGTAGAATGCCTGTGTTGGTCTCCGGTGGGGGTTCCTCCCTGCCATCAGGAAGCTGAGTAGCCTCCAAGACAGGAAAGAAGCGAACATCAACCAGAACCATGCCCCGCTCTTTGCCATTTGCCACGACCCCTAATCGCTCACTTTCGTGTACGTTCACCTCTTCAAGTCGATCGAGTGGGAAAGAGGCGACTCCGAGCTCCTTGTCTTTGCGGAACCCATTACTATCATAGACTATAATATCCAAGGAGTCGGTAAAGGATGTAATGATGACGTAGTGGGTCTCGTTCCATCGAGGGGCCGGTGTATCATTGACGACCTTCGTCTGGGCTAGAGGAGCACGCCTATTAAGAGTGACCACGGCATAGGGATCGGGATGGCCGGAAAAGTTGTCGGTATTCTTTAGGCCTGCCGCCCGGTGTATGGTGACTGCAACTACACCGAGCGCTCGATCGACCGGCGAACCAGCAAGCATCTTGGCGACCTCGATAGGAAAGACGTGCGGCGCATACATCATAGGGGCTAAGTTCCCATGGATTTGCTCCAGAATGAAACTCTCCAAGCCTGGAATGAAATTGATGTCGAAACCGAACGTATCACCGCCAAGTGGTTTGCAGACGTAGTCGATTTCTGGGCGCTCCAGGAAGCACATCTCGATCTTTTCAACGTGGGGGAAGGGGATCTGGAGTTTGATCTTCAAGCGCATGATGCCAGAGAAGGACATGTCTTCCACAATAACATCTAGGCCTTTGCTGATCATGGCCTTGCCAATGCGTATCTCAAGGACGACCTTTGGATTAATCTTGTTCTTGATCTGGCGAGCCGTCATGTCGCCCGTGTCATTAGGGGTGAAACTGAATTTCCAGTCCATAACTACAGTGTCGTCCTCGCTTTTGGGGTAGGTCTTCACGTGGTCCATTCTCGGAGGCTTAGAGCCTAGAGTGAACGTCTTCAACTTCAAGCTGTCCAAGAACGCGGGCGTCGCCGAACTCAGGACCTGGTCAACCGAGTTGATTACGGTCTGGGCAAGGACTGGCTGATAGATAGGCCAGAATTTGACCAGGAAGGAGTTGACCCATTCCAACGACTCGTGGTCGGTGTCGAGCTTCTTTAATGCCAGCTCCCGAGTGACGTCGTCACGGAAGTTGCGGCGGACGCGTCTGAGGGATGTGCGATAGTAGGTAGAGCAGGTGGCCATTATGATGAATACCCAGGCCAGGCCGCCGCCCAAGACAGCGACTAGCCAAGAAGAGATGCAGGCGAAAACGATTACGGCGGCGTTGTGGTACCAATCACCAAACATGTTGTCGGGCATATTCTCCTCTGCCCAAGTGGTATGGTCGAGTAAACTGTCGCCCTCGAGGACACTGTCAGTTGGCCAGCCGAATTTCGGAGCCCATCCAACTTTGGCAGCGAGATCATCCTCTTCTTCAGGGGTGTTCCCGTTCACAAGTGGCTTCCCATCTTTGTCCTTAACTACCTGGACAGCACCCTCTTTCCCTCTCGAAGCATCAGGGAGGTCGTAATCGGCTTTGGTTCCATCATCGACATCGGTAGCAATGGCTATCCCGTGGGATTTTCTCGAGCGGCGGAGGTGTTCTGGGATAGCCTAGGCAGGTGAAATAGGTGCCTGGTCAGTTCAGGAAGGCCGTAAGACGAGAATTCAGAGCTTGCTTATCTGCCAACGTACCGCTTTTGCTTGAGCCCTCTTTTCTTCGGGGTCCGCGTCTGGGTCGAATGTGAAAGCCGCTACGCCAGCATTCCTGCTCTCTTTGACCAGCTTTTCCTCAGCTTCCTCGGCGGTAATAGAAGACTCGGGATCATGGGAGGCCTCGATTGCGCCTTGCAGCTTTAGCTCATGGGCTTCTTGTGCAGTAGCCATGGTCGCGACGAGTGGTTATGCTGCGGATGCAGCTCAGGCACGTATAAGATCCAATTGCTCGCTGGTTATGATAATTATAATGGATTATCACGTTGTGTCTAGGGACAGCTCAAATGGAACATGGAAGGTGGTATAAAACTTCCTGGAGTGTAGGCATTCGCAACGAGTGCTGCGTAGAAGTGCGCACGAAGGGGGTACGGATAAGGAACGAATAACTGAAGAAACTAGAATCCAAAAGGTGAAGCGCAGCGAAAAAAGAAAAGGGAGGCAAGCTGGGCTCCCGCCCGAAAGTATGGAGGTAGTTAAGTCGTACGTGGCTTGCCCGGTAACGGGAAAAGGTAAAGAGAAGAACGATCGATTACTTTAAGGTTGGATAGTCACGGTTCTAAAAGAGAGACGGGAAAGTATGTACGGAAGCTACCCAGGTAGGTAGGTGTGGAAGGACGAAAGCAGGGTAAGGTAGGTACGTAATTGAGGTTGGCTGTGATAGGTACCAGAGCGCAAATCAGGCGCAGCTCAAGCCAATTCCCTTGTTTTGGAATGATACATTGATAGGGGACCGGGCCTCTAGGAGTGCAGGGTACGGGTACCGCCTTCACTCTGTACATACCAGAATGTAGGTACTGTACCTACCCCCGGCTGCTGCCCAGGATACATTCCTACCAACACACTTGCACATACCCACGGCATCTGGAAATCTGGATTCTCAGAAAGACACACCACATGCGCATACGCAACACATAAAGGATGCTAGCCAAGCTCCGCAGCGGCAGCCAGCTCGGCCCAAGCCCACATGCAGTTCATTAGGCTAGTAAAGTTAAGTTAGGTATAGCCCCTAGGTAAGTACATATCTCCGCATGTAGCTGGGGTTCACTCATCCGCTTTTATCAGAGCCGAGATCAAATGAATTTAACTGAAATTTCGATAAAGAGACTCGGCACACAGCCTACGAAGTACATCTCACAGCGCTACCTTGACGTATCTAGCTGGAGGTCAACGCCATCAATGTTCGGTATTGGGATTCACAAGACACATGTAGGCACGGTGATGCCTCACACTACCTACTGTACGCTAGCACGGCAAACCTTCTAAACACGTATGAATGAACTATTGATGACACTTAGAGGTATAGGGCTGGACGCTAAATATGGACCTAGAGCCCAGCTCAGTGTCAAGATGAACGCAATGGTGCATGAGCAAATGGGACAACTCGGGCACCCCGCTTGCGGGGACCTGCACCTAATCTCAAATGCCCAGATCCATTTTAACCAGTCATATCGTAATATTCGAGAAGGGCCAGGTTGCACAAGTGACTGAAATGCGCGCATTGCGACAAGGTGTCTGAGGCAACCTCCGTCTGTAGATACAACCTCCCGTCTGCTTATGGTATTGACTGCTGTAAAGACACGTGGAAGGTGGATTATCGTCAGTTGAATCAATCAATAACAAGAACCCGTCCAACCTCGAATATGCCTGCCATGTCTCTTCTCGTTCGTGCAAAGTTGGGGCCTGCCTACCCGTTCAACTGTTCGACTCGTGAATTCTTAATATTCTTGCTACGTAAGGCTTTTAAGGCAATCGTGGGGTATGTTCTGCTGTAGCTGAGTTTTCAATTGGGAATAACATGCCACGATCAATCATCCAGATGGCACTCATATCTTTGAGTCTTTTCTCCCTCAGAAATCATATTGTATATGTCGTCGGTAGCCAGGGTAGCTAGTTTTAAACGCAGGTCCCTTCCATTCCCCATCACCTCCGAAAGGGTTCAGTGACCCCTGCAGCTGATCGACCTCGTAAACTTACCACCGGAGCTCTCAAAACCGGGTTGACGCGCCATCTTGAGTCGTCGTAAAGCCACGAGGAAGTCATAACAGCCACGGATTAATAACTGCAAGCATCGACAACCCCTCTCGATACGAAGGGAACCGCTACCTCGTCAAGTACAACGAGTCGTATACGCCGAGAAGCCTTTAGGAAGGAAATATCCCCGCTAGGCCTCGCAGCTAGCGACCTGTCTAGTGGACGATGACCTTCGTGTGCAACTTTGGAGGCGGAACCAATTGGTTTTCCACCAGGTTCATATTCCAAGTCTGAGAAGTAGCTTGCTTCTGGCATTGCACCCGCATCTTGTATCCCACCAACGTCATTCCAAGGATCGCTCGTAGCGTTGCATTGATCCAGTGTCACCTCAGCCGATTTAGTAACCCGACTTTCACACTTTGCCAAGCCTCCACCCGTTGCGATCCCGTCAACCCCTCTCCATGAGGCTCGCTGGCTGGTAATTAAGACCATCTATTGATGATTGACATGAATAGAAGTGGTTGTGTGGTGCTAGACGCTGGTAGGGTCACCGCGTTCTGCGATCAATCTACATTTATCGCCCCCTTTTACCCTTAGAGTAAGCGATCTCGCGGAGCAAATATCTGTCCCCTTGAGAGGATTTTCCGACCCGTCGAGCTAAACTAATATAGGGGTGGATGATTTGCTGCCCCTGACCAGCCGTTCTGGGGCTCGGGTGCGGGTATTTAGCTAACGACGGGAGTTCTGGGAGATGGCACCTCAAGACGCCTCCACTTTCCTCCCGAGTTTAGCTTAAAAATACCGCCGAATACCGGCACTGCCTCGGCCACCATGGATTACCGTGGCTCTGCCAATAGGTACTTAATTGAGTAAATGTTATGGTAGATGAGAATTCCCTATCAATGAAATGGGGAGAGATTATTGTGTAATTCAGATTCGTCTGACTATCTCGCTAAACTCGGTAATCAATAACAAAGAAAATGTTGGCCAAGAACACAGTGAGTGCTGCGCTTTGCCGCTGAGAGTTCAGCGGTTGTCTCCTTAGAGAATTTGTGGAGGTATAGTACTGATGTACCTATATTGAACTTGTAGATGAGTTTTAGATGGCCCAGATAATGCCCCCCCCCTTTTTTTTTGTAAGTGGAAGAGCGCCCGCTACCTGGTTCTTCCTTTCAGGGGCCTTGGGCATATCTTTCACCATAGTGGTTGCGTATCACATTTTCCCTAGCGGTGTTGCCAGTCCTCTTGATATCTTGCCACCGCTCGTCCCACCATAATCACCATCAACCAAATATTAACCCTGCGCGCGTCTGCCACACTCACAGACAAGATGGCTCCCGAAAGGTACCCTTTCATAACTTGGGCAATCCCATACCCTTCGTGGATATCGACTGCGCCTCGTACAAACCACCGCAAATTTCAAGGGGCTGTAAACAGCTATGGACCGAATCCACCTCCCGGTACCGCAAGCCGAGTCTCCTTAACTCCGCGGTTGACTCTAGTTACGGCTCAAGATTCCAGCAAAATATACAAGAGTGGTTTTAGTAGCCGGGTGAGCCAAAGCCTGCCACCATGGTTTTCCCCGTCTCTGCAGTCGCATGGTGTGGGACCCCCAGAGCATGAGATGTGCTGCCTGCTCAACGAACGCCTACACGAAGTGGCATGGCTACTTCGGCGAGGGACCGGCTCTCCTGACTGAGCGACGACCAGACCTACCCCGACCAGATAACCCCCATGGACCGCCGCGGCCATTTCAATTGCCTCAACGTCGAGTTCATTTCCGGATCGACCACGCCCCGCTGTCACTGTTACCCTCGGAGTCCCAGCGGTCGCCGGGCCTTTGATTCCGGGCATCGTGGACGAGTGCTACCGCGAGCTCCTCTCAACGGGGACGACGATCACTCCGCGATCAACTCGCCATTGGCATCTTCTGCATCCCTAGCGACGGCGAGGGACTAAGGTACCAGGGAGAGATCTCACGTGAAGCCCAGGGCTATGGGCGGCGACCGTGAGAGCTTGGCAGCTGAAGACCAGAAAGCACTCTCGCCTACATCAGATGTTTCGACCCGGAAGGGGAGTATTACCATGGCTTTGGAGCGAAGCGACAGGAGTTTCATCCGTTCTAAGTCTCTGGGGAAATCGGACGACTCTTGCCTATAGGAAGAATGGAAGTTCGAACCGGGCACAGAAACTGTGGAGAACCATGGAGAGCCGAGACGACGATGACTTTGCTGGGATAATGGGCTCAGAAAAAGAGAAGGTCACATCGTAATCCCGGAAGGAGCGGCTTTTGCGGTCAGCATTCGGCTCACGAGGGCCCTTCTCCATGAGAAGTATGAGTTGCGAGTTTTCCCCATCAGCCTCATCAGTTGATATAACGAATATAAATTCTGCAGAGCAGCTCCTAGAGTTACCGAACCTGTCTGTATGCGCTTCATCCTGGAACCCTCTTGGTTAGTGCTGGATACTTTACTTGGACCTTTGTCTGCGCGCCTCTGTGGTCCCCTATATCGAGCCGACCGGCTCTTTTCTTACTTGATTAGTTTGAAGAGGCGCATCATGCATATTCCCAACAACACATGGTCGATGAAAACAATTTCATGATCGCATCGTAGCGGTTTCCCTTGGATATATAGAATCTCCACTTCGCCGAGGGCCACTAGCTGGCTTTGTTCTAGACTATCCCGTTCTCGCGGGGTTTGGGCTCTTTAGAGAAATCGCGGTGACGCCGCGAACCATAAATCCGCCGAGAATACCGCCATAGTAAAGTTCACTCCGCATGACTCCAACTTTTCTTCCCGCTTCACCGGTCAAAATGGGCCATCTCTCCGCAGTAACCCCACAGGTTCTCCAAATTCCAGGCTTTCTGGAGAAAGCGACAGCATCATGGCGGCGGACAAGGGAAGGGATACCCGTGCTGCGAGCGATAATATAGGGAGATATAAAGCTTCCGAAGTGCCCGCGGGGTGTGAGTTTTGATCTGCTACTCATCGTCGCTCCCATTGCAGAGAGCTTCGAGCTTAGAAGTTTGTCCAAGGCACGATGAAGCTCCCTTCAGCTGCTGCCGCCGGGTCACTTGCGGCCAGGCAGGCGATTGACTACAACTTGGCGCCGCCGAACTTGTCGACCCTTGCCAATGCCAGCCTCTTCGACACATGGCGTCCCAGGGCTCATGTTCTTCCGCCGTTCGGACAAATGGGGGACCCCTGCATGCACTACACGGACCCCGAGACGGGACTGTTCCACGTCGGCTGGCTGTATTCGGGTGCCTCGGGTGCCGCGGGCGCCACGACGGACGATCTCGTCACCTACCACGACCTGAACCCAGATGGCGGGCAGTTCATCGTTGCTGGTGGCAAGAACGATCCTCTCTTCGTGTTCGATGGCTCCGTTATTCCGAGCGGCATCGATGACAAGCCTACTCTTTTCTACACGTCCGTCTCCTACTTGCCCATTCAGTGGACGGTTGCGTACGTCCGGGGCAGTGAGACGCAATCTCTCGCTGTTTCATATGACAGTGGCCGAAACTTTACCAAGCTCGAGCAGGGCCCAGTGATCCCGTCGCCCCCCTTCGCAGTCAACGTCACGGGATTCCGTGATCCGTTTGTGTTCCAGAACGGCCAGCTCGACACTATGCTCGACAGTGCTCCTGGTACCTGGTACACTGTCATCTCCGGCGGCGTCCACGGCGAAGGGCCCAGTGAGTTTCTCTACCGTCAGCACGACCCGGACTTCCAGTATTGGGAGGAGTTGGGGCAGTGGTGGCACGAACCCCCCAATTCGAGTTGGGGCAACGGTGATTGGGCCGGACGCTGGGGCTACAACTTTGAGGTCGCAAACGTGTTCAGCCTCGATGAGCAGGGCTACAACAGCGAAGGCGAGGTGTTTACCACCATCGGCGCTGAATGGTCATTAGACCCAATCGTGCCGCAGGTCTCCGACTTCCGCGAAATGCTCTGGGCGGCCGGCAAGGTCTCCCGCGAGAACGGGCAGGTTAAATTCACCCCCACTATGGCTGGGTATCTCGACTGCGGAAAGTCTGCGTACGCCGCCGCCGGCAAGGAACTACCCGCTTCTTCGGTGGCGTCGCAGAAGAGCGGCGCCCCGGATCGATTCATCACATACCTGTGGCTCACTGGCGACTTTTACGGCACGGCTAACTTCCCGACGCCGCAGCAGAACTGGACCGGGGCGCTCCTGCTCCCACGGGAGTTGAGCGTCGGCAAGATCCATGACGTCGTCAACAACGAGCTCGTCCACGAAACTGGCTCGTGGCGGGCAGCCAGCAAGCGCTCAGGGGTTACCGAGCTGACGACTCTAAAGCAAGTGATCGCGCGCGAAGCGCTCGTCGCCCTCACTAGCGGGAAGTCCTTTACCGAAGCAGAGCGGAAATTGGACTCGGCATGCGTCGTGCCATTCGAGCGCGTCCCCGAGAGCAAGTTCCACGTCATCACCGCAAGCCTCTCGTTCCCCAAGGGTAGCCGCGACAGTGACTTGCGCGCCGGCTTCCAGATCCTATCGTCCGAGCACGAGAGCACGACCATCTATTACCAGTTCTCCAATGAGTCCATCATCATCGACCGCACCAACACGAGCGCCGCGGCCCGCACCACGAACGGCATCGACAGCCGCAACGAGGCGGGCCGACTTCGCCTGTTCGACGTGCTGCGCGATGGTGAGGAGCAGATCGAGACACTCGACTTGACCATCGTGGTCGATAACTCCATCGTCGAGGTCCATGCCAATGATCGATTCGCCGTGAGCACCTGGGCTCGGTAGGTTCCCCTCTAATAGTTTTACATACGGACGTGTTCTAACTTTTTGCAGATCATGGTACGCTGCGTCGAGGGAGATTCGGTTCTTCCATGACGGTGAGGGTGAAGTGACATTCGGAAATGTGACTGTCCACGAGGGCTTGTACGATGCTTGGCCTGACCGGAGCGCATGAGCTCCTCGGATGTGAAGCAGTGTAGGATGGTGTCGGTAATTACCACTACCGATAATGTATTAACTGTAATTATACGCTTGCGATAGCAGTCTAATGCGAATAAAACGGCGATACGTAAAAATATATCGAATAACATTTGATGTTATGTGGGCGACTAGGCTAGAGCATGGGCTTACCTGATAATGTGTACAAAGAGTTGTTGGTCGTCGGGTTACGCCTCTTCCGACCGCTGTTCCAAGAATATATCCCACGTATAGCAACGCTTTAAGTCTACACTCTAACTTGATGTCTTCATAGCCATTCGGTTCTTCTATGGTCATCAAGATCTTACGTCAGATTTGATTGAGAAATAATACGACCATGTGAGTGATTTATTCCCTCAGTCCATGGTGAGTTTAGGACACCCAACCGATTTGCGGGAAATCTCATCGACTAAAGAGGCGAGATGACGTCAAGCGAAAGTCCCAACACGTCTCCTTAAGATCCCATGAACGCGCCAAAAGGTCCCAGCGACATACGCCTTCAGGAAGTTACCCATCCTATCATAAATAGGCGTTTATTTCATGTACCAGCAAATCGTTGCAATTCTTTTTTGGGTATGGGCAAAAACTGATGGGGAGTAGGCTGGGACTAGTTACATACGGCGTTTCTCCTGGCTGATATAACTTATTGACCTCTCGTTCCTGCAATCCTAGAAGCACTTAATCCAAACCCTTTCAAGCCCTTTCAATCCCTTTCAAGCCCTTTCAAAATCATCTCACTCTCAAGGTTATGATACAGGAGTTGAAAGACAGTATTGCATTAGGAAGCGACCGAAGCACCCATGGGGTCGCATTGTATTAGTTCGTTCGACTCCTCCTGTAACACCGCTGCCCATCTCAGTCAAAGATGACAAGGACCTAGAGCGAATATTAGTACTTGTTTTGGAATTTAGTCCCTTACGAGTGTTTCATACCTGCGTTAAATACACTCGATATCAAAACGGTCAAACGTGCCCCCATACACAGCACCCGCCGTGTTGCAGTTGAGTATACCGACACGGAAATTCTTGTCGCAGGCGCCAACGCCGTGGTACAGGTTTATGTAGCATTGTGCGCCGTTGACCTGCTCAGCCACCGTGGCACACGTGGCGTTGGCGGGAGCGAAGCATGGGGAGCTTCCCGGGCCGTCCTCCACTGCCCAGCCCAGGAGCTCCCCGGCGCATTGGAACGCCTGTCCAGTGCTGCTGTGTATGTAGAGCTCGTAGAAGTTTCCCAGGCACCTGGCGGCTTGTGTAAATGTAAAGCAACAGGCACCAACGAGGAGTACCGTGAGGTCCTTCGTGCTGTGCATTGTCCGTAATGGTCGTATGACAAGGAATAGTTGGGAGAGCTAGAAGGTCGAAGACTGTGAAGCTCACTCGTACCGTTTGGAGGTTTTCCCGGTGATTTGGGGATGCTGAGGAGCAGCGAGGGAAACTCGATTTCAATCTATTTATCATCTTTGCTGCTGTTCTGCCATGATCGATCTTCACGTATGACATAAAGCAGTCATGCATCCGGGTGCTACGTGTAACTGAGATAATCGCCTAGGCAATCTGATGATTGGTGACGATCCAAGGAAGACATCTGCGAGACCTCGAATCCTGCCGCATCTAGTACGACTCGGCAAGAGGCAGGGACATACAGCCTGATAACAGGGAAACTCAACCGGTTGTGGAATCTCGTACTAGTTTTAAAAGCATAGACAACGTAAGATGTGTTCAGATCAAGTAACTACACCATCCTAGCCAAGTATAACTGAGAAATGAGTTGGATGGGCACGGTATAGGAAAGATAGAGTAGGAGTGTATACCTGGAAATATTGGTAGACGTGTTACTATCCCAACCCGTCGTATGGCCTTAATGGAAAACTGAGTCGTTAGAATCTTGCCGACCATCTGCCTATGCTGATTTAGTTTGTTTCCTTATCTCTCTATTCTTCACTATCATGCCAGCTCTTCCGAAGATTGACTACTTACAAGGCCTGGCTGGAACTTCTCTATCACTTAGATAGGTTCAAGACGGGGACCGGATGTAATGTCCTTGTTTGCCATAGCTCATCCCAGTTTCATTCCTGTCTGACGTTGCGGGTAGGACAGTGATGTCGTTAAGCTTGCATTGTAGGCCAGGTACTTGAAGCTGTGGTCATGCATAACCGACAGGCAGTCTCGAAATGCAACACAGGTACACAAGGTATTTCGGTGATGTGTAGGCTAAACCTTCCAGGAAAATGTTTCCTCACACTTGTAACTATGTTGACGATAGTGCTGCTGCCATACAGTAGCTCGTATGTAGCAGTAGACTTGACACTCACCTTAACAGTTCCGTCATCCTGATAGCGGACGACTTGTTCCTCCTTGCCGCATCTTGGAACTTTGTGTCTCCATATCGATGCTCTTCTCCGTATCCCCCCCTCCCCCCCCCCCGGACCCAATTCAAAAAAAAATTAAAAAGAGAGTGAGAGAGAGAGAGAGGAAGAAAAGGGTAAAAAAAAAGAAAAAAGAAAAAAAACCCGGTGCTTTGTAAGCCCTTATTCCTCACTATACGGATCTATCGGCAGAATATATCCCTTTGTACTCCGGCTTGGTATTTCTTGTCTCCACCATGATATTTGCCTTGCGTTAATGCCTCGTACTTGATTTGAAGTTTTCGTTTCATCGTGTCCAATTTTGACATATTGTTATATTACTTCCTGCCCATCCCATGAAATGGTTTGCAAGTATCCGGCGGCGGAGCATGCTCTCTGGAAATGAACACTTATTGGCTATTGCGAAGATCTCCGAAGTCGAACTCTCAGCAACATTTACGGAATAAGCTGCTGGATGGCACCCAAGCAGTGATTAGTAAGAGCCGCCCTTCTGGCCCCATTCAAGCCTTTTATATCAGCACGATTGCTCGGCTGACAATGCTGAGCCATGCAGGATCACGGGCAATCAATCACTTGGAAAGACTATATGCGAGAAAGGTACCAGATATTCATGAAAGCGTTCCACCAAGCCTGCCTGTCGCCACTCGTGCCAGTTAAGCAATGTATAGGGGTAGTCCTCCTCGATACAGAATAGGAGCGAGGTACTAATTCTGGAAATGCGGCCACTCCAGGGCATTGCGAGGGCAAGGAAGTGGAAGACCAACAAACATCAAAGCGGCAAAGCGTATACCAAACATTTCATGATAACCTATTTCTAACACGGTCGAGGAGTGCGGGAATTCTGATCGTACGCGGTTTCAATTATAACAATAGGTCAGACACGTAACAGTCCACTTACATAATATGCTACAGAATGAGATGGAGAGTATATATGAATATACGAAGGTAGGATGGTTTAGTTACCCCTTTTCCAACATATAAAATTAATCTACATAAAAGCGGAGACAACAATACTGGCTTTCAAGAGGGAAACCTACGAATAAATATAAAAAAACATCTCCTTTTTCCGGAAGCAGAGAGATTCAAAACCTCCGGGCGTAATTTTCATGATAGGAGCACCTAGTTCAGATATCTCAGGCCCTCTGTGTCTCTGAACTCAACGTGCGCCTCATCAGCATTCCAGCTGCACCGCGTACGGAGGCACCTTTGCCGTTTCTTAGATCCCAGACGGTCTAAGAGCGGATGCGGCGGTGCACAAGAGAATTCCGAGATCTGTTTCATAGTAATTCGGGTTCATTCTTCGCCAGCAGTGAATTCACGTTATCACTCCGAAAGGAGGAGAATTAGAGATCGAGAACGGATTACCTTCCCAGTACAAGTTGAGCGATCAATATATAGGTACTTGTAAAGAGAAGTATTGGACGACTAGTCCAAGTAGATAAGACGTAAGTCATTTAATGGTATGGATTCGAGACGAATCTCGAAAAAGGAATGGGATATCAAACCCGGTACTGCGTCTCCTGATATGAATTGAAATTCTAAACGCGGGAGAATCAAGTAAGCTTTCCGGAATCGTTTATCTGTGTAGAGAGAGACATTTCTCTTGATAGTTGCCGCCCAGGATCTGTGTCGACTTTCCTTCCCATCATGGTGACAACATCCCTGAGCTTGATCATTTAAGCGCGAGAGACTTACAACCCGACATAGACAGAGTCCCACCTAACGTTCGTTAGTCACCTTAATCTTTCTTAAGGAGAATTTATTATATAAGATAGTCATTCTGAAGCGTTCCTCTTCTTCGCCCTACCCTTCCCCTTCCTCATCTACTCCTGGTTAATATGTTTCTCGAGGTTTATCCGTGAAAGGCCTCCTATTTTTTATTGTTACCCGTAGGCGTGGACAGTTCGGAAGATTTGTCCTACCTTAAGGGGTTACTCTAGCTTCTTCATAGCAAAATCAACGCTGCTCAGTGAATAATCCCAGGAAGCGATGTTTAAGAATGGTCTTGCTTAGCAACGGGCAAGCCTACAATCGCAGTATACGCTCTTTGAGGATCTCAAACAGCGAGGGCATGCTCGCCTAGATACTTAACGGAGCTCGTGAGAATACGCACTTGGAAGGAAACAGCGTAATAACCCACGTCCAAGTCCTACTGCGAGAAATGGAACATAGTGTCGATGTTAGTATAGTGTGTAATGGTCTCCCGTTGTCAGGTGCCAAGGTGCGGCCCCCTTTCCGGGGCCCAGCGACCCACCAGTTTGGCTCCAGTTTGTGTATATATAGGGGGGCTTCGCCCCCGAGTAGTTAGAAAAGGGCAGGCATTAATGGTCATCTATTCACTACCCATACTATGAACCACCTGCTGGGCTGCTTCTTCTGCCTCTCACTCCGTACTTTACCATTTTCCCTGACACCCGTGCTGGCTTTCGCTGCGTCCTCTTGGTTCTGAAGGTGTGTATTCACGACGTGCTCCACGAATTGGAAGATGGCATCGACATATCGCATCTAGTTAACCACCATCAAGAAATACTTAAGCTGCTCATCCTGTTATCGCTCTGCTTCATATGGACATAGAAAGACTATGTCCCTTCGTGGGTTTCTCGTCAGCTAGCACATATCAGGGACGTAGAGAAAGCGACACGAGTTATTATAATGTCCTGTGCCTTGAGGTCTTGCTCTGTGTGTTAAATGCCTCCATAGCGGAGACAGGGGCCTATGGGTGCGATCCTACGCACGTGCTGGCGATCTGTCTAACAACTACCAACAGGAGAAGATCGGCACCGCAGGTGCGGGCCGCCGACTTCGGACTAGAGGAGCACTGGGACGTTCGTCCTCAGGCACGAAAAACCACTGTTATTTCACGACATCCCCGGTGAGTGTTGCATGCCAGAAAGAACGCTACGAAGAATGTCTCTCGCTCCCCAGCAGCCGCAAGAAGAGCGCGTCTGATTATCGAACAGTCGCTGCCTCTTGTACACCTAGTCAGCTAGACAACGGCTTGCTCCGCATTTTCGGGCTTAGCCAGCGGCATCTTCTCTAGGCGGGCAAATCTCCCAGCAATCGATCACCATGAATTTCGTTTAATCCCTGCTGCCCTCTGACAGTGACTAACTTAGTAGACCTCACACTTTCTCGGGGGCTCCCCAGCAGGGCTATGCTGGAAGGCCTGCGACGGGAAAATACCGCATAAGTCGACTATATAGCAAGCTGGGGATCAGTTAGATAACTCTCGGATATCCTATATCCTCAAGCACCTAAGCATGCTGGTTTTCTGTCTCTTGGCCGACCAGTTAATCCTGTGATCTTCGATAGCACTAGATCCCACGATGCCCCGGTGGCTGAAATCGAGGCCAGGCACAGGATAGATTTCTTACGGCGGGAGGTAGGGAGGCAGATTACTTCGTCTGACGTATAGCGCAGTGCAATGTTTCGTACGGCGATCTGGAAGCGCATCGCAGACTTGAGTTTGCGAACCATGGACTTCTCACTCCGGTTGCGAGGTGCGAGGCTCCAGACTTTGTCAAAGTGTGCCTACACAGGCAGCGGGTTGATCGGGTACTACGCCCGGCACCCTACAGGTGGAGCCGACCCCGCCGACGTTGGTAGTCGCGGAGAATGGGAAGTTGAGGACTGTTGCAAAGATGAGAAGGCCACGCGGCATATGGTATGGCGAGGGAGGCGACCGGCATTGCCGCAATAGAAGGCTGTGGCACATCGCTACACAGAGTCGCGTGGTCATCTGTTTTATGAATCCGTCCAGGTCGCAGGCCATATTCTTTGCAAGTAGCGCGGAGTGTTTTTGGCGCAGGGTGACGATTTTAGTGCAACCGAGACTCCTCCGTTCAGCCTAATGACAGAACTTTCAACCATGTGACGATCAAGGCGGTCACTAGGAATCGTGTCCCGGGCATTGCAGTCGGTCCATTTGCATTTCTATCGCCTCCGCTTTCATTTCTCTCGGACCTCGCCTCGTCAGTGCGCGACCCTCTCTCGGGCCCAACTTGACTTTGGAGAGAAATAAATTAATATTGGAACAAAGGCGCTACGTATTCGAGACATGAGGCAACCATGCGGAGTATATTTAGATTCTTGTAGGTCTCATGCTAGACGTAACGGGTTAGCCGAGTGTATCGGACTGCAATGCCCCAACGTTACCACGTGTTCCGCTTACCGTATTCGGCTAGCTAATGGAAGTTCCCCGGTAACCTCTCTGCATCATGGGTTTCTTTCGCTCCACTTCGGAAACGGGTTTACCAAGGTCGAAAGTATGTTTCCTGTACGGAGGGAAAAGCCCAACCGCGGTCGTTAGGCACCGGATTTAGTGTGGATGTGCCACTCTTTTACTTCGCGCGCTCCACAGCCAGGCACGCCAGGTCCTTAAAATAGTCCGAAAAGAAAAGGTAATTAGTATTAGGCAGAGAGGAATATATCGAAAGCCTCCGGACATTCACGAAAATGCGAAAAGAAGCTGGCGATCTGCCGAAGAGCCGCCCACTGCGTCGGCGGATGATTGGTGGAAATTGTTACATAGTGTCAAGATCGGCAAAGACGAATTGTGTCGGTGAGGCACTCGCTGGCACCGGCCAATATGCTGATTAGGCCGCGGCCGGGAAAGGCTCTGATGTTGTGATAGCCAATAACGGACAGGCAAACGTAGGTATGCAAGCAGGCAGTTAGGCAAGGAGGATGATAAATAGAAAACGAGCAACGAGGCAATCATATACCGCCAAATCAGGCTGTAATTCTCGAGGCGGTGATAAGGGAATGGCAGAGGATAAAACCCAATCCACCTCCAATGCTGGAAATATGGAGTATGCTCCATCCAATAAATCGAACCCCAAGGTACTCCGTACATAAAGTACTGTTGCGGGCGGACTAAAATAGTAGTAGGCCAGTGAAAGCTTGGAGAATATAGCGATGGCCCCAGGCCCGGCACACATCGCATGCGAAAAGATGGACCTGTACCAGAGTCTTACTAACAGACTGATGCGTTTTAGCGCATTGAGAAAGTCGATAAATGTATACTGTGTTCATGTGCTTAGCAGATTATGATGTGTGCATAACAGATTCGAATAATAACTTATTAAATTAGTCCTATGGATGTAGTGAAGAAACAATACTCGATTATCATTGGTACCTAAGTACTTTTGCTGACTCCGTCGAATGACCAATGAATATTCGCTTATTTCGAGAGCCAGGCGAGGGCTCCCTCGGATTCCATAGATCGCGACCAATATGGACCGCCTTCCCGCTGCTCTGGGTTCTGTACTTCCGCGGTACGACATGCGATTGGACTACACGCACCAAGAAGAGTACAACAGCTTCGAGCTGATAGCACAGTGATGTCACAACCGTTATACATGATGTACGGGATGAGATATCGGTATGACAGGTCTGATTTTAGTCCAATAAGATGGTCAAGAGCACTCAAGGGTGGGTCGCATAATAAGCTTCCGAAGGACTAAAGGCCTGCAGCCTTCTGCCAAAGCTGCGACCGGAGAGAGAAACGCCACTCGGGCGAGGGGCCGGTGTCGGGTCCTTACCAAGGTGAAGAGGACGTTGGGGAGCAAGCCTTGCAATGTCGTCCTGGGGGCGGGGTTGAAGCCTCATATGATGCATCCGCGTCAGGGCATTGATGATGATCCTCGGCTGCGTTGACTGGTCACCGTAGATGTGTTTGCATCCAAATTTGAAGGATCACCGTCGTGATAGGTGTCGGCTGAAGTCTACAGTAAGCACTTCGGTACTAAAGGCGTCTAGGGCCCAACGAGAATAATGGTGAGAATTGGTAAACGCACCTTCCTGTGAGAGCGATAAAACGACGGGCGATCGGTTGGAAAACAAGGGCCCCGGGGCAGTACTGGACGGTGCACACGGCACGATACACGGATATAACCCCAAGCGACCCCTTGAAACCTACATATCGTCCGTACCTATATCTTTCTACGTCGGCCAATATATAGGCATGTTAGCTACCAGCCTTACCAGTTGTTTTGCTGCCAGGCCAGTTAGCTGCAACAACCGCCGAGATCTTATAGATTGGAATTATCGCCAGAAACGTCTGTGAGCAACCGCGAAGGGCGCCTCGGCTGAGCCAAGTGCGGTCCCTGGTATTGGCTGTACCGTGCAACGACAGTAGAGACACACGTTTTATCCTGACATCATTTTATGGTACCGGGAGCTGATCCTTTCTTTTCGGTGTGCTTATCGTGGAGGTATGATGGAGATCCTTATAGGCTGGTAACAGATGGCACGATAGCCTATAGCTCTTCTGGTTAGCCTGTCACTTTCCGCTCCGGACCATTAGATTTCGCGTTTTGCGCGGCTGGAATTTAGGCACATGCGTAAATCATCATCGGAACGCCAGTGGAGGAACGGTTACTCGCAAAAGAAAGACAACGCCGTCCCTCCATCCTTAAGGCTCGTTTTACGATGCCACCATTATATCGTGAAGAACGGCAAGTCGAGGAAGACGGGAAAGGCAGGTGGGGATCCTGTCGTGGCAGGCGTTTGACGGAAGGTAATCATCAGTTTAGCCGTTCTGCGGTATTAAGCAAAAAGTGCCAGCGGATGTTTATTACAAGGGGAGCCTCTTGATTCATTGTTATTTTAGGGGTCCCTCCACACGCCATGAGTTGGTTTGAAACACATCGCATACACCTGCACTTGGTATCTGGTATGTTCCATTGGGGGGAGTGTGAAGCAAACAGGTAAGCAGTGAAGGCAGGTAAACCTTGCAAGCCCAACCGGCGTCACGGGGAAGCTTCCCATCGTCTCCGTAGAATACACCAGAACTACCGGCGAACAACTCTATTTCGTATTGGGTTAGGTGCCCGAAAGAGACACCTAACCTTGCCGGCTTGACTCGAGGGCCGACGGTGACGGGGTCTTGTTTAAGCACCATTGGCATGCATCATGGCTGTAGATTTTAGTTGGCGGTAGGTATTATCATGCATCGGACGGACCAATGCAGTGACACTACCAAGGTGTGCAGGGGAGGTAGCAGGCCAAGCTGTCTCGAGTCTGAGCCTACTATTAGGAAGGCAGATGGGGTCGAGCTCTAGCTAGGCGAATTCTTCGGAGTATTTTGCTCCGTATTTCATTCAAATTACGTTGCGAGGGTTCGTAATATCTTATACACTAACCAGCACTACACGCGTCTGACAGCGAATGGCTCTTTGATGTTCTCCAGAATATGTATCGCAATCGCGCCTTCATAAGTTCATACGTACTTAATAATGAGACTCGGCATGGCAATCACTTGCCTCCTCAAAGCTCGAAGGGCGGAGTAGGCGTTGCGCCCACCCTTTTTATGGGCCCACCCTAGCCTATGAAAGCCCCTTACGTATGTGTAGTGGGAAAGCGCACAGTCAATCGGCTCACACTTGCCATGTTCAGATGATGCCTGTTCGAACCCCGAAATGGGATTGGGCGGGTAGGGCTCTGCCAAGCCTTGAGGAGACTCGCCCGAAAATCCCATACCCTTTTCCCTCTAGCACAAAATGAGAAAGAGCCACTTAACAGGTTCTGTCGGTTAGGTAACCCCTTGTTTTCCTGCCCCATGACATCTTTATTGGTGGCCAATCACAAATCGACAATGGCGTCACAAGCGCTCATCCGCAATCAAACCTCGTGGCCCATAAGAATCTGTCTGCATTTGTCATCCATCGGCCTCGCTTATAGCCAATACCAGCTTTCCATATTGCATATTTATCTTCGCCTTCTAAGGACTGTTACCGGTTTGCTTCGAGGACGTTGCCCTGCATGCAGATCTTATGGACTTGTGCATTTCAAAACTTGGATACCGATATGTCGGGGAAATGGGCATTGAAGTGAGTAAATCGGTATATTTCATCGCCATTATTACACCTGCGTAAGTACCTCGCCAGGTTGCTGGGTGAATTGGCATTCAACAATAGCGGAAGCGGCGTTTGATGGAAGTTTCGAACATGTATATATGTGCCGAGAAAGGAAATCTCTCTGTTGCTGTCTGTAGTACCTCCCAAATTGGATCGCGGCATCCAGATACTTTTACGTCAAGTAAGCTTTAGGTACGGTGTGCAGACACTGTGGGGACGTCATAATAGGGAGATACGTGCAATTTTTTTTTCGTTCGGCACAAAGCCGGCCCCTTGAACCCAGTGGCTTCCAGGTGATGCCTATCTGATGCATCCCTGCCACGCGCACGTTGCTCACTCCATACCTTTGGTACCTAACTCGCTTGCCTGCCGGGGCCTGGGCATGCCTAGGGGACCTTTTCCTACCAATAGTAGCGTCGATACTATAAAGTACGTAGATATCCCGTTGCGCTTGTTAAGGTTGAACCTATCACCACCAATATGGATGGACACGAAGGTAGAACCATCTCTTCGTGTCCCATCCTACCTATCTCTGCGACGATTCTACACCGAATGGCCCATTAGCGTCTTCGTGTTAAACAAGACGGGGATACCTGCGGCGAGGAGGCATGTGGATGACTTGAACACCTGCTTCTGGTGCCGATCAGTTGATATAGTAGGTAATTGTGCGACAGTTGTATTTCAGCTAACGACCCGCATCCTCCGCTTGTTTTGGCTGTCTACACGCTGTCTAGTAGTGACCGTTTACCCACTTGGTGACTTCGCGCTGTTCCGTCTTTCCACGCAGGTATCATCAGTAGGAACCGCTTTTCTGAAGCGCGCGCCCTGCCGTCGACCTCTCAGGTTTCGAGGTTGATTTTGAAGCCCTCTGACTGTGCGTGCTTAAAAAGTACATACAGAACATACATGTATGTAAAGCGACAATACATACATGTATTTCCCTATGGACGCACCTTAGGTTGGGTATGCAGTAAAGGGGCTAGGCTACCATTTTCACCACTATATCGACTTCACAGTTAGCATTAGGTACATATATTGTGCGTACTGTCCAACTCAGTCCCGCCTATTCCTTATAACGGGGTGCTAGGCCACAGACAGTCCTGACTTAATTGACGATCACTACATCCTAGCTGTGGATTTTCCCTCTTTCTCATCTTGTCGCAATAACACTGGCGCCCCCCGCCCCGCCTCAATTTGCTGGGAGGACCCTTCCACTCATTTCGACCTCCACCACCGCAACCTGATGGCCTTTACCCTTCTCTGCTCTTTTTTCACCTACGGGCTGCCCGCATTGATGCTGCACCACAATCCTCTCTACATTCATTCTACGACAAAGCCTTGAAAGAACAAAAGGGGATCGCACACCATCTCCATTATTCATTCACAACTGCCGAATTCCATTGTCACTCATTTTATTGTATATCTTTTTTCTTTTCTGAATGGTGGCAACTCTTCCCTTCTTGGCTGGCCGGACAATAAGGTTTGTGGTGACGGAGTGGTATCGCGAGTTACCCATCATACCGTTGCCAGAACTTTATAATATTTATTACCATCCAACAACCGAGAACTATATTTACGCCCACGGTTACGCACGATAACATCGACAAGTGCATACTCGATTGCCGCAACCATCAACTTGAGAGACTACTACGGTAGCGCCATCCTAACGCGCTATGGGCGACGAAAATACCTTTACACAGCCTGATCCTCCCCAGTCGGATTCCTCATCTGGATCGTCTGACGAGGACCGGGATATCCATGCTCCTGTCCCGGCTCGGCCAGCGTTCCATAGTAGGAAGAGCAGCGGTACTATCATTGTCCCACGGGATTCTCGTGATTCTTCTGATTCGGGTCCTGTCGAGACACGGTTTGCGCCGAATGATGTGAGGTCAATGAGCCCTCGGAGAACGAGTCGCGATCTTGAGATTATGGGTAGAGAAGCGAGAGAAGAATTGCATAGGTGCGTAATGTTGGAAATAGCTTGTTAACCCGTAGAGACATAGTTGGCTGATATGGTATCTAGACATGCCAAAGCATTACAAGAGTCGCTTCTCATGATTTTCCACCGGATCGAGGCAGTTAAAGAGGAGCACGACAAATTAGACAGCAACAACAAGTTCCTACAAAAGTATATCGGCGACCTGATGTCGACGTCAAAAATAACTTCTACCACCACTCGAGGTCGAAAATAAACGATACTCGAGGTTGTGACGATTAGATGGAGTACATCTAAATCGACCCCCGAACTCAAACATCTGAAAGGATACCCCGAGTCGAACCAGGCGCTAGCCTAGGAGGATATTACTCGCGAACGATGAACGGTGAACAGCGACGTTCAAAGATAGCGGCAAGACGGCCGGCCGATTTTGTTTATTGGCAACGACCTCGCTTGGGCCTTTGTGCCTAGTTTGACACCTCATCGAGAAGAAGGGAGACTCGAGCGCATGACCTCCGGTCCTCTGGCCCGGTTGGTACTATTTTGCATGTGTTTTTATCATATCATGGCATGGCGTACGATCGGATCATGGATTCGGGTGTTGAAAAGATTTATACCAGTGCCGCTTCTTGGCTTACAGCATATTGGGACTACCCACGGCCTACGGGTCAATGGACATGGCTTGGCATAGCCACACGGCGTTTGATGCTTTTGGCGGTTTGGATTCAACACATGGGCCTACAAGAAGAGGGCATCATCATCATATCATGTGTGTACGTAGGCGTTGCTCGTCATGTGGCATAGTTGCATTCCAACGATTCCCAGCGGAGAATTGAAAACTATCTACTTCAGCTACCTGCTTTCTTCTAGCTGGTGGCTGCGATTGAGTTACTATTATTAGCATAGTGCCACCCGTCAACTTTGCGAGGCACGGCGATATCGCGACATGCTTCAATAAAGTCCTAACGCCAGAAAGGTTCGAACAATTGGATATCACTGACTTGCCTGAAGAACTTCGTATAGTGCGCTCAACTATCTACAATTGGTTCTGAACAAGGGGACCGCTTACTTGGAATCAACTTGCTCCACCACGGGCTTACTGCCACCTTCCCGGGGGAAACTTCGGTGCAACTACATTTCGCGACGCCGGAGATGACGACAGCGTGTTCGCTTGCTGGGCAATTTTGTCTCGAGACGGCACTCGAACGCTTTCGGGACTACAGTATGATTCGGTACTCTGTTACCGCTCCTGGCATCAAATATACAGCCTCGGGGCGTAAGATGATCGATCTCCGCTGGACAGAACCCCGAGCCCGGAACTCACCGCGTTACACAATACCGAAGGCAGCCCGGGCCCGGGACGGGATGCTCTGACGTCGGTGGGTTGCTCTTTATGGCGCCGGCGCACTTGGATATGGACTTCTTTTCGTTCTCCTTTGTTTCGTTCACGTGCACGTAAGGGGGTTGCGGAGAAGAACGCCACCATCATCCCATCCATCCGCCCGTCCCATCGGTGCTGCGCGTGATCTATCATTTTATGCATACGTGCCGAGATCGAGGCCGAATTCAGGGCCGCTTGTGGTTGGTTGGTTGCCTGGCTGGAGACGCCTGAGGCTTCCTGTGCTACGTTTGCATCAACCCAAGTCCCTGCATATGTGTGTGGTTGTATGCGCGTGGTATGTATGGTCCTACCCTTGTCTTGGAGCTTCAGGTCTGAGGAGAGAGGTTGAGCTGGCTGCGCAGACAGAATAGTCGAATGGGACGTAGGAATCCGCCACTAAAATCAACTGGTTATCATGCGCGCAATGGGAATGAATCTCATGGCACGTGGGAGGGGGATGTTTCGGCCGGACTCCTGCGAGGCAAAACATCAAAACCACGAAGGTCCTCGCCAAGGCCTTGAAATATACCGCTAAT
Source organism: Monosporascus cannonballus (assembly GCA_004154925.1). Taxonomy (NCBI): domain Eukaryota; kingdom Fungi; phylum Ascomycota; class Sordariomycetes; order Xylariales; genus Monosporascus; species Monosporascus cannonballus. The sequence continues at coordinate 10,617 of QJNS01000751.1, read as the reverse complement.
ATCGAATGCGTCGATGATTCGAGATGTCACAGCAAATAGCTGGACTCCCTGATAATACCCCCTTCAGCCTATATTTCTTTTTCGACAAACCCGTCAGAGTCGGTAGTCCGCGCCGTCCCAGTAGCCGCTCGGCTAGGCCATTACTAGGTCTAAACGGATGCAGACATTTCGGACGTACCGACCACTTGAAATCCAACAATTGAGGGAGGAAGCGGACGTTTTTGGCAAACTAACACGGAACCACACCACCGTGGAGGGGGCCGTCCATCGCAGTGTGATCAAGTGACCGCCTCGCATTTTTGGCATACCTGCTATTTACTGGGCACTTTTGACCGCTGCTAGGTACTACTTATAGGTATGTCGTTAATCCTTCTGTAACATACTTTCTTCAGGTAAAACCATAAGAGCGAAACTCGGCCGATAAATAGATGTGACGTGCCGTTCTCATTCCGCCCCTTGCCCTTCTCTACTGCCTACGGCACGACAATACAGTAAATATTATCCGCTTCCCAAAGGAGCAATCGAGCATTCGAGAAGAGACATGGCGGACTTCCACATCCGTAGGTACATGGGAAGAAAATTTGCGTACTACGGAGGTAGACAGTGGACAAATCGGAATCCCCCCGACCGGCCGGCCGGCCGATAAATGTGGATGAGAACCTTATCACACCCGCGTGGTAAAACAGACCCTCCGGGGTATGAAGGGGTTCTTATTACTCCAGCTTCATGTAGTTTCATGGAGATGTGGACCGTGGTGATAGTAAAGAGTCCACTGAAAGGGCGTTCCGATATGTACTCCTCACCTGTGATTAAGTAGGTGTTTCGCTGTCAGGTGGGGGGTTCTCGACTGCTTCCAGATTCCCGGGAACTGGGCGCTAATAAGCTTTTGGGTTGGCATTCGTGCACTGCTGGTGACACGCCCCGGGCTCGCCTATCTTCTTATTTTACATACCATTAGTAACATGTGGCTTCTCATAGTAGTTGCATTTTGACTGGTTTTGTCTCTACGACCCGACAACTACAGAATCGTTAGCGTCCCGACCTATAATAAATTGAAAACAAGTCTATTCTACTGGTATCTATAATATGACATCGATAACGGCTCCTGCCGCTTTTTGTTACATCCAATATATCCTTTTGTTTGGAGTCACCGCTACTTTCAAGTGTTCACTACTCTACTTAGTGTCCATATTTTGTGATATTAAACACCCGTAATCGTACGAGTCCACGATAACTTTCTCACTTTAAGAATCGTTAGCGCCGGACCGCATGGCAGCTTAATTCTTCAGGATTAGATTTAACTCCCATTAGTTCTCATCGATATATCCACTTTCTCGACCTACTTCGTGTAAGGACATTGGTGAATCCAATAATGCAGCGCCCTTGAACATCAACGGTCACGAATCAAGCAAAGCTCCGGAAGACGGATGAGGCAATTGTTCCCCGTCGCTGCCACTGCGCTCGATCTAGCTGTCATGTCATTCATGTACGCATGCATCTACCTACGTACATACTACATAGGGCTAGGCGACTACAACCGTATGCAATGTAATATATGTCATGCACTGCAGCTGCGCTGTCTCGTGCTGCTTGCTCGCTGCAGGTTTGATCGGAGACCCGAAGTCTGATCGTAGCTCGGTCTGCGTCATGCATGCGACTCCGACAATCCGATCTGATGAAACCTAAGAACCCCTTCTCTGCAGGCACACTCTTCCAGAAGCGAGCCACCACAACCTTGACAGCAGTGGCGATGACACCACCCACCCCCCGGATCGGCCTAATTGGTAGTGCGACGCTGGAGCGTCCGAGCTTAAGAGCGATCTTGCTGAGAGGGTGGCGGTGACATCCAACAAACCTCACCCAGCAAGCCCAGCCAGCCATCCCGCGGCTAGCGACTCGCAAATCGCAGCTCTGCCGTCTCCTCAGCGGTAGATCCGCTAGAGAGCCCGAAGGCGTCAGTACTGAGTAACAACTGGTGTTGCTGACGCCTTGTGGCCACCAAGAAGATATTATACACTACCTAGCTTGATTTCTCTTGCCAAGGCGGCTTGAAGGTCATATGGCGATCCGAATCAAGAGAGAACTCGTGCGTCCCGTGATCTCTTTCCGCGGAAACAGGTCGGCGGCGTGGGGGACCCTCACGGGGCCGACAGACAGAGCGCGCCGCCTCCTCTATGGCCCTCCATCCAGGTATCATAAGACTTTGGAATGCTTCGCTGGCGGTGACGTTTAAGCAACGTACGTTTACGGAGGTCTATTTTGCTTATGAGCTCCTCGTCTCGAGACCGTAGCTTGCGAGGGTTGCGTCACTGTGAGACGTCCGAGGGAGGCATTGGGGGCTGGCATCAGAAAGGACGAAGTCTATTCAAGGTGCCAATGCTTAATCGGCATTGTTCGGAACCTTATTTTTGTGACTTCCTAACCGTGGACGTCCACATTGCGAAGCTGGAATGAATGGTAATTACTTCGGTAAGGTCGGGGACGGCTGACTCCATGATGTCTTCCATATGTGCAACTGATTTGCAGAGGATTGCGAGAAGCCATCCTCTAGGTTCAAGCAGACATGGCCTGGTCAGCCGTTAGTCTCCCATTCCGAAGTTATCTTGGGACTTTTTTCTCGTCTCTCATCCGAGTTGCTCCCTCATGGTATACGGTTCATCGGTGGAACCTTGATATCTGACCCGTTGAATGGACAGATGGGGAGCGTGTGCACTGAAGGTTATAGGGCCCAAGCATCTCGTTTCACGAGACTGTCACCTCCCCCGGGGAGAGCGGCGAGTTAGACGGTATACTACGTATGGCTGTCAAGCCATTCGTCTTATCGACCAAGAGAGGCCGCTGCAATGCGAGATCTACCACCTAAGCTGGGGATTTGGAAGCGATCCCACGCTGTTCATCAGATATTGACCTATCTATCGTGGGCGCTCCATCGCTCCATCAATCTCATCCCAGGCAAGGTTCAAGCCGGGCGAACCTAGATGCCCCTCGTTACCGCTATCAGTTTCGTCCGTTTTCATGGCATTCTTAGATGGCGGTACGGCCGTACATTATATATCTCAGAACCGCAAGCTCTAACCCCTGAGCCTAGCATATTCGGTCGAGGGCGATGACGAGTGAGACATTTCATGGCCCCCTCCCGTGCCTCTTATTACGTATCGACTCAGGGGTCAAGGGGGGGGGGGTTTACTGCAAGTTCGTGGTGCCTAGATTGTGCCTATAGGCGATTGACAGTCGACGTATTACGCGCATATAAAGCGGGTTTGGTGGTTTTTCGTCTTCGGAAAGGGGATAACTCCCAACACTGGATGTTATACGTCTAGTTTCGCCCGCGTCATTCATAGTTCGTCCTCCTTCCTCGCTTCATACACACATATTATATATAAATATCCGCCACTCTGCAAACGTACTTGTAATAAGAACCTACCTCAAATAATAAAACCAGCTAACGCTCGTTCGCAACTGGCGAGGAGAATAATACCACAACTTATCTCAAATAAGACATTCCAACCCCAACACCAGAAAATGCAACTCAAAACCGGCAACCTCGTCGCCACACTGGCGGCCCTGACCATCGCGACAATGGCGGCCCTGGCCGCCGCCGCCACCCAGGAGATGACCATCACGACGTACGTGCCGACGACGATGGTGGTGACGCCGACGGGCGAAGCACCCTCGGCCACGGGCGCCGTGTCGAGCGCGGTGGCGTCGTGGACGAGCGCGGCCGCCTCGCTGACCAGCGCCGCGTCCTCGCTCGTGTCGTCGCTCAGCGAGACCTCTTCGCCCACGTCGGCTCAGGAGCACACCCACACCTCGGCGATCACCGCCACCGCCGCCACGACCGACGCCGCCGGCGGTGCGGGCGGCGGGGCCACGAACGCCGCGAGCCCGCTCGGCGTCAGGGATGCCGCCGGCGCCGGCGCCGCGGCCCTGGGCCTCTGGGCCGTCGTCCCCGCTCTGCTGTATTGAGCGAGTGGGCCGCCATGGAAAGACAAGAGAGGGACGAAACAAATCTCGGCGGCGCACTGGCCGAGCACAAGCAAGCAGGGTCCCCGACGGTAAATGCGTCTGAGAGCTGGTCTACCTACCTACCTACCTACCTACCTACCTACCTAATACCCACCGGGAAAAGGTAGAGAAAAAAGGCGTTCACCATCTATCTAAGACTTCGTCCCCCTCCCCCCTAGACCATCTTTCTCAAGCGGGCAGGCAGGGCAGTGGGAAGATCTGGCTGGGGTGGTGTGTGCGCCGCCGGACTCGTCCTCATTCATTCCCAGGCCGCATGTATCTCTCTCTCTCCTTAAGTCTAGCAACATATATACATACATACACACACACACACACATATATATATATATAGTACCATACGAGGATGAAAGCGGAAAAGCATCCCGCAAGACGCGTAATGTGTAAAAGAAGGGGGGCTTAGGCAGGCATACCGTTCTATAGCTACTACTGTCATCTTACCGGTTCACGCAAATTGAGATGAGACGCAGTGTACGCACGGAGCACTCTCATAGTTTAATAATCCTGTTCGTAATCACCGATGGTCAGGGAGCAGCAGAGATTGGGTCGCGAAACTCAGTCCTAATCAGCGGAAATCTTTTAGATATAGCGTCTCCTATGCCCAACACGGCGAAGTGTAATGCGTAATCTTTCCCAATATCACCAAAAGGTGGATAGCGGCGGACGCTGGTTTGTTTGGAAATGGTGCTAGGGTGCAAATCTAGCCGTGTGTCGGGGTAAATATACGGCCGACAAGTCATTAATCATAGCAACGCCTGGCAATCAGTCCTCGCGCTAGCCCATCGATTCTTCCATTAATCTATCCCATAATTATCCCTTGGTGCATCTGGAACCGAGGCTGTAGGAAGTGGTGATCTCTATTATTATTAAGTGCCTTGCACTCTATGACCCGGTAAGGGTCTGCTGCTAGATCCTTGCTTTCAGCGGACGAAACGAGACGCCCTTTAAATTTATTGCACCGACTCCGTAGGGGTTTCGTGTAAGCTTCCGTTGGCTGTTTCTGCCATTATAACTGTCCCAGAACTCCACTCATTATCCGCCAGTCCCCGAGAGGTATAACCTAACATCACTGTACTATAATGACATGACGCAATATAATAATTCACCGACGCCAAGCAGTGAACACAACAATCCAATCAACAAAACGGCCCGCCGCCGACACCATACGCCACAGTGAACGCCTAACTGCGCAACAGGCCGCCCTCCGGGTTTTCTGGGGAGCCAGAATTCTCCACGGACCAAATCAGCCCTTTAGATTAATAACCGAAACTATCGTGCTGATGCACAGGGCAACGCCCCGGGTGGTTCACGAACCACGCCTGGATGCAAGATCGGTGAAACCGACATAGACACTCCAGCCTCGCCATGGGGACGCCCACCTGGAACTCCTCGAGGCAGATTGTGCATTCGGCATCATCGACACAGTCCTTCTCCGTGGCGGTGTATGGGAAGATACCGGTCCTCCTCATCGTGCGGGGCGGTGGGGTCCCGTGTGCACCCGGCGGCTGGTCCCTCCTGGCGCCGCCCGGGCTGTAGGTGCTGTGCTGCACGATGCATTCGTTGATATGAGCCTCGCGGCGGGCCTCGAAGTCTGGAAGGTCACGTGAGGGCAGCTCATAGTGGCAGATGGGGCACTCGTCTTCCTCTGCGATCTGCGGGGGCGGCGGTAGGGGTCGGTTTGTCGCCGGGGCCGCCCTGCTTGCCGACGTCGAAGAAGATGAAGACGGTTCGGTGAAGTCTAAAAGATAGCGGACTCTGGTGTTTAGTGAAGAAGATAGGGCATGAGGCTGGCGGCTAGGTGGTAGTTGAGGCTGCGACGGATACAACGCTACGCCAGGCCATCGACTGAACCCATATTGCGCAGAAGATATCCTGGAAGTATTGGTCCGAGATGAACTCTGTGCGGTGTCCTGCAGGGATGTCAGCAATTTCAGCATCAAAAGAAAACTTTCGGCAGGGAGACGAACGACAGTGACACTTCTGTTTCTAGCATGAGCTTCACCTCCAATGTTTGGCATCGCACGTGGCACGTGACGCCCGAATTGATGTTCCGGGCTATAATTGCTACTTGAAACGCTTTGGGACCTGTGATGACTTGACGGCGACAGGAAATGCGAGGACGCATGTCGAGTCCTCGGTGGCGTTGTGTTCGGGTCCGGGACGCAAGGGTTGCAAAGCCGGACGGGCTCGCCGCCGGACACGGCGCTGAAGTCGGCAATTCCTCCCTCCTCGCCGAACCTATATAGAAAAGCCTGTTCGTGGGGCGGCCGTACAATATACTGATACGGAATAGTAATGCGGTGTGGTGAACAACTGGCACAGACCACTCTGCCGCATTTTCTACCACGCTCATCGTTAATCTTAAGAGCCTTTCATGATACTCATGGTAGGTGGCTTACCGGCAGTGATGTTTCCTAACAAAAAAGCCGAATTGGGTACCGCATATAGGACAGAAAGTCACGTCGGCATCGGGCTGCCACCGCGGTAGGGTGAAATCTAACGGCGGTCTCCGTTCCGTCCTGGGGTTAAACGCTGGCGCTATCGGATTTACGACCGAATCGCGGTTTAGGGGAGTCGCAGGGATATAAGTGATGTGACGTGGTGGCTCGCCCGTAGCCGAATCGCGGGGTGCCTCCCTCGTCTCGTCCAGCGCCTCCCTAAGCGTGAGACCGACCTCGGGCCTGGGACCACCTGCAGGGCTTCGTAGCTCCCTTGGCTGGGCGGAGTTCTCCGCTTGCAGGGCTCTGTTATTTCTTGATGCTCCAGGGACATTATTATTATCCGCATCGGGTAGATCTAGAACTACACCATCACGACGGCGGTCGCGGTTCGCGGTGACTCCCTCCTCGTTCCCGTCCATCCGCCACCGTTGTCCCCGACGGGATTCCAGCCGACTTACTCCTGTGTGTGCTTGCTCAGGTCGACTGCTTGGTCCAGCTTCGCAATCTTCCGATTCGGGACGTTCGTCGTCGTCGTCGTCGTCGTCGTCGGCGTCGGCGTCGTCTTCTGGTTCTTCACGCTCTAATATATGGGTCGGACAATCGAAGTAGTGGGTACATTCGCCGTCGAAGAAGCGCGAGTTCCGATACGGACAAGGTGAATGCAGAGAGGCGCTGTCCCCATTTGAGCTCTCCGACTCTGTATCGCTAATATGGCGATAGTTATCGACCCCCCTTGAAGTAGCGGGTAGGCTAGCTTCTCCTCCGGCGGAGGCCATCCTCTATGATGTACCAGGCGCGAGTCCTTGGGCGGCCAGCTGAACGACGGAGCCCCGTACTGGTATCGCCACAGCCGAGACCTATCTCAGGAAGCGGCCTATCGAAGCAATCGTTATGTCGGTTTGAGTCTTGGAGAATGCGACCGCGGTTATGCAATATTATTGGGAGCGCGAGTTAGGTTTTGGTGTCGTCCTTCCCAGCGGGATGAGGTTGGGGTGGGGATGTCCTCTCCCTCGAAGCGCTTCGGAGGCGAGTCACAGCTAGTGGCGTGTGATGCAGCCTTGTGAATCGCGTTCACCAGTTCGGTATAAATAATATGATAAAATGACCTAAAAGACGGCTATCGCAACAGAGACCGACTTAGTAATAAGAGAGCTGCGGTGATGTTTTGTTACATGTCTGGGATGAAGGTGTGTCCCACCTTGAGATATCTAGGATCTGGAGTAGATGGAGACGGTTAGTTATCTATCACCGGGTGATGGGGGGGCTCGCCGCTTATCGCGTTCCAGTGTACTTACTTACACATCGCCTCCTCGGTGTCGCGTGAACTCCCAAGTAAGATACTTAAAGCAGATATGCACCTGGGTAGGTACTTAGTCAGAAGATCTGGGAAGTACCCACTTGCCCAAATTGGCTCGCTAACTGGTCAGAGCATTAAGGGGCAAACCACCTCACTAACTCCGATCGTAAGTCGGCAACATTAAGTATTATTCATTACTTCTTTCCATACGCCGCAATTCCTCGTATAACTGCTGGTATTCTTATGTCCCCCGCAAAATTATCCGGCGATTCTGTGTTTATTGTCCCCTAACAGGAGTACTCGGTCAGTCGTTTCGGTTAGGCGAAGGGCCAGGGGGAATGGGATCCCTAAGCTTGGCGTCGAGACCACAACCCGTGTAGGTGCTACAGACTCCTGTGCGAGATCATACCTAGGTGGGTTTACCAGTCCAGCCATCGCTCTTGAGCCATGATGGACGCAGTAACCGTCGAATGACCTTGCCTAAAAGCACCGGTAGTAGTGCACGGTACCAGACTTTGGGTCCGGTCCTTTCGCCTTTAACTCGGTTCAGTGCCACCTAGCTTGCTGCCTTTAATGAAGTAGACCTCTTAGCTATCATTCCCTATAGTCGGTTATCGAAGATTGCCATTCTAGGTGGCCACATGGGACCTGGACTTCTCATTTAGGGGTGTCTGGTAATACCTCGATGCAGCGCCAGGAGACGTCGGCCTGAACTCATAACTTTCTAGCATCTCCCCTATACCCAGGCGCTCTAGTCCAACAATTACATGAATCTAGGTACTGTCCATTTTATATCGCATTATGACGCGCCATATCTCCATAGCATCCATAGTTGGGTGCATATAGATAGACGACCTCCTTACCCCTGAGCTTCCCTTCTTGACTCCTGTAACCCTTCACATTCCGCATTGAGGGTCTCAGGCTTTGATATCCGCATATAGGTTACCTTATACCATGATTCAGCCTCAGAATCCTCTCCATGTAGCTCCTGTTTCCGCCTAACCTCTCACTACACGACCCCGGCGGCCGCATACAGAACATTCCTCGACAGGAGTACCTCGCCCTTACGTTCCTTGTGAATGAATGTTGCGCTTAGTCCGCTATCTTGATGAAGCCAATGCTGCTCCGTGTGCATCTTACCTGGACCGCCCCGCCGGTCTCCTGGTAGCTCTAGTGAGAAGCGGTGCCTAGGGGTAAATGAGTGTAATGAAGCTGAGTGAAGAGCCATCCTACGCCTGGGACCCTATTTCGAGATTTGTATCATTATTGACCTACATTGCTTTCCCTTCGCAACGTCACGCGTGGAGCTTACTTCCGCAGTTTGTGCATTAGCTCGCTGCTTCAGGTGTTCCACTCGCAAGACTGTGAAATCGCCTGTGGTGGCAATGAGGTTCAGCTGCTTGACAACATGTTTATTTTGCTCCGTGATTCGTTCATGGACTTCTTGAGGTAGCTGGGTCCATGAAAATTCTGACAATTCCCTCGTAACTGACTCGACAGTAGGGAGACGGCCTTACAAAGACGCTTGGATGGCAGCTCCCAACTGTGTCAATCTCCGGTTCTCCAGTAATATACTCCTTATTTCGTCGCAGTCTATCTCGGCCTGGTCCAAGCGGTCGAATCGCTCGTCAATAGACTTGGGCATCGCTTCGAGAGGCGCTGGCAGAGGAGAATGGGGAGGAGAAATGGATTCTTAGTCGGGTTGCGAGATATGAAAGATCTTCCTGAAGCCATATATATACCATAGATGGTTGCGCTATCTTCAGGTGGCATTCCATGATTTGGAATACGCCTCCCACTGATCTGGCAGCCTTCGTTAATAATAGCGAGCTAATCTTAGACAAATCCAGGCTCCGTGAAACAAGCTGAAGTGGGCTGCTAAGAAGGGCATGACGGGCTCCGGAGAGTCTCGGATCGTGGGCTTCGGGCGGACGACATATGGGCTTTCCTGGGGACTGTATCCCTGCATAACTCGTAATTTGAATTTGCGAAGGGGTCGTTCCGTTATATGCCCCCTGTTCGATCTAGACTTCGTCGATTAATCGCTAAGCTGTCCATGTCAGACGCTAGGTGTCACCCACCCTCGATAGCCACGCTTCAAGCTCAACCGGCTGGACCTTACATCGATCAACCTTAGGTGGTCCGGTCCGGTCCAACGTTATATTAGTGATATTACATCTCGTGGGTCGTTGTACGGACAGATATGTGAAAAGTGAACTCCCAGGACCTTGATTTCACGACACTCAAACCCGGGTTGTGAATCAAAATGTCTTTCATGAACTGCTTGGAAATATCAGCCTCCATGAGATTCCTGGCATGGAAAGGCTCCATATCATAATTGAGATGTTATCATAATAGGCTGTGAAAGTTACTGTCCTGTGGGGGTGTTCCATCCTTCAAGAGCCGGAGATGGCACTTGGACGCGGGCTCAATATCCAACGTTGCAGATGTCAACATGCAGCTGAGCCGGCAAGACAGAACCTACACCTCCTCTCGAGTAAATAGGTTGACAAGCTGCCATACCGGGGTTACCCAGTCGGCTCATATGAGCCAGCAAGCAGCCAGCCAGCAACGCCTGAGCCAGAGTTGTTTTATGGTCTAGGTACTGCGTAAGATATCCCCAGGAGCCAGCAAGCCCATGTGACAGAGATGAGGGAGGGTTACGCTGGTACTCCCATATCGTAGGCACACAATATCACATACGCAATTGCCCTGACTGAATCGCAGTGCCACAAGATTGTGCCATAGATTGAGCATTCTCCAGCCCTAGACGAGCTGGACCCCTGAACATCTTCCTGTCCGTAAACAACACCCAGCATCACCCGTCTGCAATGGCGACCCCCTAGCATGTCGATC
>QJNS01000720.1:0-53012 GCA_004154925.1 Monosporascus cannonballus | reverse complement strand
ACAACCCCCCCCCCCCCCCCCCCCCCGGAAGAAGCGGAACAAGAAAAACTGAGGGAAAGAGGAAGCATGATGGGGAAGAGAGGGAAGATTAACAACCGCACCACGCTGACGACCCTACACGGATTTCGATGCACCATACATCATCCAAAAGATCACGCCATATCCAACCTCAGACAGTACCGAAAGGCCCAACCTCGCAAGGGCACGTGGTCGGCGGGCGCGGCCTTGCGATTTGCTTCGTGGCGTACATGAGAGACGCCCGGCCGGGTATGGGGATCCAGAGCCAGTTAACAACGAGCATGTAGAGCCGAAGAGCTATGGCCATAAGTTACTGAGCAGAATACTAGGATATTGGGGCTAACATAGGGCGCGAGAAGAGAAGCCGGCGAAAGCTGCGCGGCTGGACGGTTGATCACAAGAAACAGAGCTGCATTCATCTCAGATTTATCGGCTTGCGGCTACCGCTCCCAGGATTTCTGAGGCATTGTCTGCTCGCGTCTGCAATTTGCGAGGAGATAGGGAGACGGAGACTTGCCTGACGAATATCAGCGCCCAATGCGCATGCCCCGCTCCCTCGATTTCAGCCTCCGCACTCGGTTGCCCCAAATTTTGCTCGAGTTACGGATGTGAGGGTTCGAAGGCTTGATGTGGTACGTACCCTAGTTATACGAGACTATCACAATCAAATACCATGATGTGATGGCAAATGATACCACTGCTGTAGGTCGTGAGTATGATAGTGAATACCGCGGTACCATAGAACCGTGATGGGGATGTACGCCGCGTTGAGGTATTGTACAATTGAGCTCTATTTTCACAAGCGGCCATCTACAGATGCCCTATTCTGCTTGACCACAGTTTTTGTGCGTCTAGATGTTAAACTACCAGCCTTGCTTGGTCAGCTCCCTGACTCTCCTGACCGTCTCCTTGAAGCCCCTCTTGAATCTCTTCTGCCAGCGCTCACTCTTGAGCCTCTTCCGCTTCAGACCCGGCCTCTCGTGGAACCTCTGGTACTGGAACTCTTGCCGGATCCTGTTCTGGGCGACCTGTATGGCGAGGATCTTGAAAGACCTGGCCACGTCTACGTTCTTGGAGACGTGGACCGTACGCCCGAGCCGTGGGACCAGCCGCATGGTGGGCTTGGGCGCTTCCGGCCCGGCTTCGGGGCGCTTTGTCTTCTCCACCTCGGAAAGTTCGAAGTAGATGTCTCGCGACATGCTCTCGAAGGTTGGCTCCCCATCGCCGGATTCTGAGTCGTGATATCGTGACATCTGAGGCTTTTTGATCTCGCCTTCGCTCTCGGATTTCCGTTCCTCTCGAGTAGCAGCCGTCCACGCGAACGAGGAGTAGGGTTGTTGCTGTTGGGTGGATGGCGGCGACACGGAGGAAGATGTCTCTCTTACCCCCCTACCGCCATTGTTTTTCAAGGTATATAGTATCCGGGACGTCGCTATATGTCTCCGGCATGCTGAAACCGCAGGGTTGGAGGCGAATCGTATCGGCGCGGACGAGGGCCGGAGCAGCGACGCCGATCGAAGAGCCGCGTGGGCAACCCGGCCCAGCTCAGATGCCCTAAAGATTCTGGTTATGAAGAGCACATAGCATGCGGAGTCAATGGGGCCAAGACCTACATTTCTGGAAAGTCCGACGTAAACCGATCCCCAATTACAGCATCAGGAATTGTCGGGCAGGCGATCAGTTGTCGTAGACCGGGTATCGCCGTCTGCTTGCGCCGGAGGTGCGACTGAAGCTCTCGTCGCTTTGCACCTTCTTCCGGGAAGCGGGACCCACCAATTGGAATTTTTGGCGACTCGGAAGAATGAAGATGCCGGCGACCGGCGCTGCAGGTGCGGGTGCAGGTGCCGCCCAGGCTAAGTAAGTCTCGATCGAGGTTAATGCTGGGAAGGTCGCTGAGTCGCATAACCTCGCTGAAATGCATACCCGACTTGGTGCATATTTCGGTTTATCATTTTATCATCCGCTGTTCATCAGCGTTAGCAGGTGAGCATTGACCATTTTCCAATATCGACCGTGAAGAAACAACCGACATTGGAATTTCTCGGCCAAGCTGCATCCCGTAATCTTGCGCATTTCATTATCGCCTTGCACAATCCGAACTGCCGCGCGACGAGTCCATATCGACTATTTGCTAAGAGGAAGCGAGGCAATCAAGATGGCGTATAATCCTTACGGCGGAGGTAAGTAGCCACTTTCCAAATAACACGAGAGCCTCGCGTTATGACCAATCCTATTTGCTTTTGTTTTTGTGCAAGAATACCATTGCTTTCGGCCTTGAATTACTTAATTCGTGAAGGGGGAAAGTGAGGGAGATACTAATGATGAGATACAGTGCCCGGCTTCGGCCCGCCGCCTGTCTACAATGCATACCCTGGCGCCAACGGAGCTCCAGGTATGGCGCCTCCTCCTGGTCTAGGTGAGTAGCCCTCGTCGTCCTCCTCATCAACACGGCATATTAATATCATTTCCTAGGACCCCCACCAGGCATGTCAGCCCCGGGAACGACGCCACCACCTGGCGTTCATCAGCCGAACATCAATCAAGCTAATCGACCTAGCGGGTTCCCTTCCAACTTCCAAGCCCCCCCGAACATGCCCAACATCAACTTCAACGCCCCCGTGATTCGACTCGGCACGACGTCTGGGAAACCCGCTACTCCCGGTCACCCGGGCCGGAAAGATAGCGAGACTCCCGCGTCAGTGGGACCGCGAGCAGGTATCGGCATGGATCGGAATGTGGACCAAGCCCGACAAGCCGTGCGGGATAACATGCAAGCCCTGATCCCCCCGAGCAAAGAAGAGATCGTGCGCACGATATTCGTCAGCGGTATTACAGACGGAATCGGCGGGAACGAGGGCGTAGAGAAGGTCCTTGGCACAGCAGGCAAGTTGAGACGCTGGGACCGTGCTACAGATGCTGCTGGAAAGGAGCTAGCCTTTGGCTTTGCGCAGTTCGAAGATGCGGAGTCACTCTGGCTCGCCTCGGAGCTCTTCAAGGACATCCAAGTACCCAAAAAGAAACAGACCCCTTCGGAGGGACCGGCCCAAGACGACGACACCTTCGACGGCTTCGAAAAGGGCGCCCTGCAATTCCGGCTGGACGAGAACTCCGTCAAGTATATCGAGGCATACAAGGAAGGCAGAGGTGACGACTCGGGCGCAGAGGGCAAACTCGAAGCTGCGAGAGGTGCGTTGAAACAGACTATCAAGAACTTCTTCTATCCTTCTCTACAGTCAGGGGCAGACGCGGATGGAGACGTGGCCATGGGCGACGCGTCGGGTCAAAACGGAGAAAATGTCGAGGTGGTTAATATCCCCTTGGCACAGGAGGACGAACTTGCCGACATCCCGGCTGAAATGCGCGAGACTGTTGCTGCAGAGATCGCAGCCTTTAGAGAGCGAAGCATTCAACGTGACCTGGAACGTTTGAAGAGGGAAGAGGAACTCGAGGCGATGGAACGCCTAAGGAACGGCGCACCTAGGCCCTCGCGGCTCACGTCGCCGCCGCCGTCCAACTCCAACAACATCCCATTGGGTCCACGCGGTGTCCCGAACGCGCCATCCGGTCCCAAGGGGCAAAAGTCTGAGTTAGGCAAGGATTATAACAGGTCCGTCAGCTTCGTCAACGGTGGCACCACTAACGGCAACCTGAATTACGACCGAGAGGATGATGATGACCCCGCCAGCGACGAAGAGCTAGAACGTCGCCGAGTCGCCAAGCAGAATGCCGAAACGGAGAAATTGTACCTGGACGCTGAGCGTCGCTGGCTGAACCGAGAGAAGTCACGTACCGCGGCGCTCGAACGAGAGAGGGAGCGTGATGATATGGATGCCAGCCATCTCGCGAAAGCCCGGGAGAAGATGATACAGGAGCTCAGGAGCCTTGACGACGACGTTGAAGCGCCCCTCAAGAGCAGGGACTACTACGCTGACCGGAGTCTTTGGATGCGCAACCGTGCAGCGTTCAGAGCGAGAGAGATCGCAGCCGATGACGCGGACCGTCAGGCAGAGGAACAGGAGCGCCTCAGGGAGGAGGCTGAGCGTGAGCAGGCTAGAGGCATGGCCGACTCATTTCTGGAGAGGCAAGCTCAGGAGATGGAGCAACGACAGAGCACGAGACCCGGCATGGCCGCGCCGCAACCCTTCAAACTGTCCCTGGGTGCTGCTGCTCAGAAGGCGCAGGCACGTGCCGCACCGCAGCGGAAGACGATTGCCGAGGTGGAAGGCCTCCTCGAGGATGAAGAAGAGGACTCGACTACGAGGCGACAACTCATCCCTATCAAATTCGAGCCGACCGCGGCTGCGGCTATGTCCGATGAGGAGCGCGAGCAAGCCGTGCGTGCCTTGGCCCAGGAGATCCCAACCGAAAAGGAGGGTCTCTGGGAATGGGACGTCAAATGGGACTACCTGGACGAAGGCGTCATCCGAGAGAAGCTGCGGCCGTTTGTCGAGAAGAAGCTGGTCGAGTATCTTGGTGTGCAAGAGCAGCTGCTTATTGAGGTGGTAGAGGAACATCTTCGAAAGCATAATAAGCCTAGCGAGCTAGTCGAGGAGCTGGCAGAGGTACGTGCCATTACCCCTTTGGTTCCATATGGAACAGTCCTCTTTGCTGAGCTTTTACTAACTACATGCAGGCACTGGACGAGGAGGCCGAGCCGCTCGTCAAGAAGCTCTGGCGCATGGTGATCTTCTTCACCGAAAGCGAAAAGCGCGGCCTATCCGCGTAGGCTGCGTGGCCTGCACGCATGACGTGATTTGCGGTCGTGCAAGATTGTACCATGGCGACTAAATTCTTATTATGGTTGGCGAATGCGATGCGGAAGCAGTTATGGTTGCATATCGATATAAGCATGATCATACGACAAGCGCAGACCCAGGGTGCCGTTCCAACCTCGACCACGGACCGTTTGAACCGCTTCCAGGGGAGCGACACGAGTACTCGACACCCTCAAGATCGTACGTGGTCTTTTGGCCGAGAGGTGTATTCTCAATAGTAACCGATACCTAATAGCGAAGCAAAATTCTGATCACAATTCCCCACGTGATGCCGCCGTCAAAAGCGATGAAAGTATGTCTCACCAGAATTGCATTAAATCGCTATATCCCTCGTGATGTCCGTCAGTAGCTCCCCAGCAAGCGTCCGCCGGCCCTAGGAATCATGAAGGACCGGGCATTCGCATGCAGGCCAACCAGCAAGGCTAGACTCTAGGCTACTTGCTACATTCGTGGAACGCTACGAATCCTAATTAGCATTGGTCCGGAGAAAGGCGGCCTGTGTCGTGGCTAAATTCTCCAGTCTCCCTGTGGGTTACTCTACGACGGCTCCCATCAGCAAGCGGGCAGCCGATACTCTACAGCTGATGCGTAAAACGTGGGGTGGACTCTTCTCGGGAGGATTGAGTGGGCTGCATGATCAATGGGAGTCCCATAACTATGCGAGTGGGATTGTTGTGGAAGATCCAAGGGCTAAAGGGGCATGGGCTAGGGTATGGGGGAGGCAGGTTCTCCTGTATATATAAATAGGTAGGGAGGCATTGATGGCAAGAACAGTCAGGCTAGAGTTCGTGTTGATACGCAGGTATTGACACGGTGCAAGAAATCCTGATCTATGTGCTAACCAAACGTTCGTGCTCCCAATGCTACCCCAGGTATGTATATACCAAACTGTCGGCAAGTGTGTTGCAATTTCCGCTGATTTCTCTGTATATTGGGTCGCAATCAAGGTAGAGTGACATTCCTCGGTCGGTTAAGTGCTATAAGTACCGAGGCTCATAAACCCCCACACTGTTACTTACCCCGGATCCTGTCCGAGATCATCTCAACATTGCGCTGCCCTTTAGTTATATGATTACGTAGACCAGATACTCACCAATGCGCCCACCCACAATCTAGGTCGGGATTGCAAGTACCCTTTAATCAGATTACTGCTGTAATTGTATTTGTAAGACTCTCAAGTCGTGGGACCAAAGCCAGAGATCCCGGTCGTCGCGGCGCCCAACCAACCCAAATAATTGCTTCACATCTCCCTAATTGTCTATAACCTAGTGAGACACACCACTCATCTACCAACCTCACCCACCACCGGTAAACATCCACCATGCCATCAGCCGCCGGCATCACCGCCGACCTCCCCGCGGGCCTCACCGACCCTCCCCCGGCGACGCCATACGTAGAGGTCTCGTTCCCGCGGCCGCACGTGCTGCTCGTGCGCCTCGACCGGCCCGAGCGGCTCAACGCCGTCCCGCGCCCGCTGCACGCCGCCCTCGAGCGCCTCTGGGACTGGTACGACGCGCAGCCCTACCTGCGCTGCGCGGTCCTCACGGGCGCCGGCAAGGCCTTCTGCGTCGGTGCTGATCTAAAGGAGTGGGATGGTCTTAATGCCAACGCGGCGGCGGGATCGGGGTCGAAGACCGTGAAGGCCGAGATCACGCAGGACGGCATGGGCAAAGGGGGTGTCGCGGTCCGCAGCACAACCACCGGCACCGACGACCCCAGCCCCGGCCACAGGGACCAACTGCCGCGGGGCGGCTTCGGTGGTCTCAGCAACCGCGGGGGCAAGAAGCCCGTGATCGCGGCCGTCAACGGCGCCTGCCTCGGGGGCGGCTTCGAGATGGTGCTCAACTGCGACCTCGTGGTGGCGTCGCGCGCGGCCGCCGTCTTCGGGCTCCCCGAGGTCGGCGTCGGCGTCGTCGCGGTCCAGGGCGCGCTGCCGCGGCTGGCGCGGTCCCTGGGCAGCCGCCAGCGCGCCCTCGAGATGGCGCTCGCGGGCCGCTCGTACGACGCCGCGAGGATGCGGGAGTGGGGACTCGTCAACGAGGTCGTCGAGGGGGACGGCGCGGCGGTGGTCGAGGCGGCGCTCCGGTGGGCCGAGAGGATCGCGGCCAATAGCCCCGACGCGGTGATCGTGAGCCGCGAGGGGATCAAGTTGGGCTGCGAGGGCGTGAACCCCGAGGTCGCGACCGATATCCTGATCAAGGGGTGGTATGCGAGGATTGAGGGGGGCCAGAATATGGTCGAGGGTGTTAGGAGCTTTGTTGAGAAGCGGAAACCGGTTTGGAAGGATAGCAAGCTGTGATCCCTTTACGCTGTGAGGGCTGCGTTGCGTGTGAAAGGGGTATGTATATCCATGCTGATCACAACTGCTTTGACCATAGTGTGTATTCATATTTCCAGCAGACACGTCATCTTTGAGCCATTACGGAAAGGTTTGCAATATATTCTAGTATGACCTATCAACAAGTGCGTCCCAATCGGCCGTCCTTCTGAAACTATATCAAGTAGATAGTCAGTTCATCATCCAACATCGCCAGAGTCCCGAGTCAAACCAGCTCAAGGCTCCAATCTCAGCTAAGACTCCTCATATACGGGTTTCTGGGAGGGGCTCTAATAAATCGAGGAATTTGCTCACGCGCCGATACGCTCGGTATCAGCCTCCTTTATGGGCTCCTCGTCGAAAAACTAGCATCAACCCGTCACTCGGCGTAACTTAAATATCCTTCCAGGCGGATAGGATAACATTTTCGGTTGAATTTTTTTTTTTTTTTTTTTTTTTTACGTGCTGCTAAATCAACTACCGAGGTCCTGGGAATATCGTTCTCCTACCTGGTTAACTCAAGGGGTCAACAAGGTCAGCTCCATCAAGCTTTTGCCGTTACGATATATAATAAATATGTTGACAAACAAGCAGCGTGGGGGGTTTATAGCGAACAATGCGGGGGACTGGGGTAAATTTTTGGGGTAGATGCGGAGAATCCGTGATATCCGGGTGGGTCCCGCCCTTTCACGGAAATATATAAAAGAATTTCCATCAATAGCAGTTCAAGCCTCATCCCAGGATGCATAGAGCCGGGTTCAGCATGGGCAACTCTCTCCACGACGCTAAGCTTCCTTCAAATTCAGACAGAACCTATGTGCTAAGAGCCCGATTCTCGGTTTTCTCTTCATATATGCTCTGCATTTGATAGGTGGGATGGATATGCAATGGCTGTCTGGCACCTATTACTTCGTCATCAGTACCATTGCCGCTCAGCCGACATCGAAGCAACATGGAGGACGCATAAGCTCAGAGCTTTCCCTGGGCAAAGGGGGGTTTAAAAGGCCGACGATCCCCATTGGTTTCCGTCCTCCTTTGATCCCCCCTCAGTGTCCCGGAAGACCCTCGGCCGGACTCGTTGATCTAACAAGAAAGAATGCGGTCCTTAAATCTCCTCGCGGCTCTGTCGGCCGTTACTGGCGCTGTCGCAGCTGTTATTGACCTACCAGCCAACGTCCCCCGCAACATTGACGAGTTCCGGCAGAAGCATCCTTACAAGAGAAAGGGATGCAATAACAAGAGACCACTCGTCAAGATACGGTCGTCCGCTGACGAAACCGACGACGTTGCGGATGAGTTTCTCGAGGGCCTGAAGAAGGCCAACAACGGTGGCACGCTCTACCTCCCCAAGGGCGAGCTCTTCATGATCGGCAAGCCGCTCGACCTGACCTTCCTCGATGACGTCCATGTCCACTGGGACGGCGAGGTGAAGTTCACCAACGACACGCCGTACTGGCAGGCCAACGCCTTCTCCCACCCCTTCCAGAATTCGCTGATGTTCTGGAAGTGGGGAGGCAACGACATCTCCATCTACGGCCAGGGTATCCTCAACGGCAACGGCCAGAGATGGTGGAACGAGTTCTCCGGCCTGGAGATCCTGGACCCGGACAACCAATACCTCCGGCCCGTGCTGTTCTACGCCGAGAACGCCACGAACCTCCGCATGGAGGGCATCCACGAGAAGGACTCTCCCTGCTGGACGAACTTTATCGTGACGAGCAAGGGCGTCTCGTTCAAGGACGTCGTCGTCACGGCCGTGTCGAACAACGCGACCTCGAAGCCCAAGAACACCGACTTCTTCGACTCCCTCAACGTAGAGGACGTCACCGTCGAGAGGGCCTGGGTCAACATCGGCGACGACTGCTTCAGCCCGAAGTCCAACGCCACCAACATCCACGTCAACACCATGTACTGCAACGGCACGCACGGCCAGTCCATGGGATCCCTCGGACAGTACGCCGGCGAGATGAGTTTCGTTAAGGACATCGTCATCGAGAACGTCTGGTTGCTAAACGGTGACAACGGTGCTCGCATCAAAAGCTGGGCCGGCCCTGATGTTGGCTACGGCTTCGTCGACAACGTTACCTTCCGGTAAGCTCGTGTGACGTGGACATCAAAAGAATCGGCGCTAACTTCCAACCAGGAACTTCTGGCAGGCCCGCAACGACTACTCCGTGCAGATCGACTCCTGCTACTTCAACGTAAGTGCTCACCAACCCATCATCAGCTCCCATAAACCTCACCTGTTCTTACACGAATTCCTCACGCGTAGATCCCATCGGAGACGTGCGAGAAGTACCCCTCGCGGATGAACGTGACCAACATCCTCTTCGAGAACTTCACGGGCTACACGAGCGGCAAGCGGGGCGCCGTAGTCGCCAAGCTCAGCTGCTCCACGAACCCCAACGCCGTGTGCGAGAACATCCGGTTCAAGAACTTCAACATCACGAGCCCCTGCGGCGACCCGCCCGTCATCATCTGCGACGGCGTCAAGGGCGACACCGGCGTCGACTGCGTCAGCGCCGACTCCGCCGAGGCTCGGGCCGCGCTGAAGAAGACGTGCAGCGTTCCTCTGGCCACTATTGAGCGTCCTTTCTGAGCGCCGCTGGCGACGTCCTGCGAGCGTTGCTAGAGCTGTTATTGGTACCGCATTATCCTATGTAGTAGTCGTAATATAAATTTTGCCCCCTGGGTCTGCGTCTGTCATACATGCGACGTAGCTTCGCATTCAATCTCACTGGCTGAGTCTGGTGCATACTCTTGGTGAAGATACCTACGCTCAAAAACCACTCTCTTATATTCTCTCCCCGCCCTATGCGATTGGTGGGATAACTGGAGATGCCACCCGTTGTTAAGGAAGAGTCTTGGGGAAAATTAACGATCAATTATAAGGACCGCTTGGAGACGGGCCATCAAGAATGGACGCATAGCTAGTAAACCTAAGTTAATACGTCATTGGTGTCTTCTCTAGAGGAAATGGAGAGGAAGAGCTACCAGAACAGAGCATATTCGTTGTACCATATGCTGGTCGCACGGAGAACACAAAACGACCTCGTTTTTGAGGCCATACTTGATCGAAGTTCTTATATACCCTTGCCCTTTTCCGGCCCGGACTCCAGCCTTGCCCCTTTTTTTGCCGGAGCTTCTTGGTTAAATGCGTCTCAATGAGCGCATCCCGGAGCCGGGAATTCTGAATCGTCGACAGTGGTCGTAGGTTTCTTGGAACCTAAACGATATTCTGGCGGATGAGAGAGGCGGCTGGGATCTTTTCGGGAAGAATTGGAGCCGCCGGCAGAGACCGAGACTCAGCATCTCGTTATAATCTGCGCCGCGGGCGTAACCGGTGGTGTTGCGGATGGTATACTGTAGGAGCCACCGATGATGAAATAACAGGCGCGGCGGCAGGTATTCGCGGAGGTGATCATAACGATCCCTCGGGAAACTTTTTTTTTTTTTGCCGCAGCTAGAAGGCCATCGTCGTCAACCTCTATGAAGGAACCTTCTTCTCTGCGCTCATCCTAGCTTCTACGATTTCCTCTAGGATCCGCGGGACAAGTGGAGAATCGCCAAGGTCTCGGTTGCCCGGCGGGGGCTTAGCCCTGGATGCTCCCGAGCTGTCCGAGCAGTTTTCGGCACACACTTGAAAGTCTCAGATATTCAAGACGGTACGGCCGCAGTTCTTCGTCGATCCGCTTTTCGACGGCGGAACAAAGCTCGGAGGGCGACATGAACGACCCCCTGTTGCATTCACGACCCCTAACGCTCTTGCTATTCGATTTCGATTTCCCCTCGCGGCTATTCCTCCCTTCTTTTGGTTGCGTTGCTTCCTCCTGGGCTATTCTTCGGCTTCTAGTGCCAATCGGGTGGCAGGATCCAGGATAGTGCGTTTTCCCACGGAAACACTCTTCGAGCGCCAGGTATTCGGTGCATGCTGAAGGGACCAGGTGGGAGGCATCTTATGTTATGCTTTCTTCCCCTTCTTGGTGCATTTTGGTGTCCTTTTGTCTGATGTTTTTAATGAAACGGTCTAGGAATTCTTTCGCACACCAGGTTCTTCCCCCCCAAAAAAAGCCCGATCCTCATCTGTGGATATGAAACCCTCCATTCCCGGTCACGATATACCGCCGTGTTCTAAATCTCCCAGAGTGAGAGATACCAAACTGCATAGGAAGATGCATTCTTCGCCCTTCATGACTGCTATGCCAGCAATATACTACGTCACAGCTCTTTCAAGAGGAGGGACATCGGGTTATGGTGTGGCACGTGGAACAGATAGGCCTGCGAAGAGTAGTAGGCGATTCAGAAACGGTGCTCCGTTTCTGGCGGATGAGTCCAGTAAGGTGATCAATCATGGACTGTGGCGCCTCTCCTTGCTGCAGCATTCTCCGCATTCCTCTCCTTGCTGCATTGTATGGTCTCGAATAGCTAAGCACATCTTTGATGACCCGATCTTTGGTTTCCGCCATAGTCAACTGTTAGTTGCGGCGGATAACTGCCGAGGTAACGAGAGGCTGTCTGGTACTTTTCAAGCGACTCGCGCCTTTAACCAGCCCCCTTACAGTCTCAGCATTTGAAAACGACCTTGGCTTATCAGTTGCACTCCATTATATCGCCATCTAGATTCCCTTCCCGCTTCCTCCCTCAACCTTTCATCGCCTAGCCCTTGTTGTCCGACGCCTCGTCGACTTAGCGTATAGAGATCCTATCGAATCGGTGCAGCCGAGATTGCTCAGACTGTTACGGCGTCCTCCATCCCTATCGAGTGGGTAGACTCATGCAGCGATCCACTTCTTGTATGTTCCAGCTATGTATCGAACGGAAGCATGACAAGTAGGTTTCCAGCGAAAACGCGGCTGAGCTGCCAATATGAATGTCGACGCAGGTGCCTCGGGTTCTGCCAAGAGATGGCAACATTGATCCGGGGGAGATCCCGCCGGGCCATCCGCTGGTGTCCTCGAACCAAAGTAATTCATCCGCAAGACGGAAAAACCAGAAGTCGCGCGCGCCATTCTTATCCCGGGGGGCATCTAGCTAGGATGTAGTTGATATTCGGGGGGCAGACCTTGATAAATTCTCCGACTAGTCCCAACCATGAACAACCGACGAAATCAATGCAGACGTTCGACACGGAACTGGGCCTCGAGACATTCGTCTGCGATATCTTTGAAAGACGAGAGCATATAGCCACCGTCGCCTGGGCTCCGCGTACCGCAATATTCCATGCGTACGAGTTGGAGCCAAGTCGGTGACAGACTTGTCTATAGGATGAGTGGGCGCCCTTAAATGGGCAGCTGCAGGCAGTGGCGAATTGAAGTTAACTGCGTAGTCCTTGCAGATAGTCTGCTCGTATATTCCCCCAGCGGATATGCGTTGGCTGCCAGAAAATATCCTGGAAAGACCGGTGAATCCGGGCGTTGTATCTAAGGTGTCCTTGCCTTGCGATTTGACCTGGAGGTCACATATATATAGACCCACAGCGATCTAAGAAAGAATGGGGCTGGCTCATGACCTTCCGAAAGCCTAAAGCAGGATAATAGACGATCTATACCTTTCACTTTGGTTTAAGACAGGTTACGGAGATTAGAAAAACTATTAATACACCAAGGGTCAAGAGCATTCCTTTCAGCTACCCATATGCTATATTGTTATAATAGCAAGACCATACTAAATGGCCAGCCCAAGAAGCCTCGGATCTACATAATACATATAAACACAATGGTGTGGGTCGTCTTGCCCCTATTATGATTACCCCTATTCTAAAACCTTGGCAAAGGCAAGAGAGGGCAGTAGTGACAAGTTTCCACCCATTTGGTAAATATAACAATATGTTAGCCAGGTAAGCTATGGCGGACATAAATTTCTAAGCAGACCTAAACATAGCACATGCAGCCGTTTGTGGTTGGCCTGCAGCCGGGGTAATATTAGAAGCTGTAACCAGGCGCCGTAGATATCCCAGAGACTAATGGTGATACTGACGAGTGGCGGTCAAATTTGGGTGCCAGAAATCCACCTTGTACCGGCGTCTGTCCATCCCAGCTCGAGTCGACCGTTAGAACGACCTGGAATGGAAAGTCCGGCATGCCTCCTCCATCTGATTCTATGTGTATATTGACAGTTGAGATCGCCTAGACTAGGGAACATGGGTGTATATAAATATATTTGTCAGTATTAGAATGGACCGAGCAGAGAGGCCTTTAAACGTCCCCTTCTCACTGTGGAAGCATTCACGAGCTCGTAACAAGAAGTTATACATCGCTTAGGATGGACAAGTTATACCGGACAGGAGTTGTTTGTTTTTGTCAAATATGACGACGAGGCGCAGTTATATATGTAGCATCCCGATTGTACTCCATCAAGAGAGTTGAGCAGCCGGGAATGTTCCTGGGCTTGCGACTCAGGTTAGGCATCCTTTTTTACCAACGCCGCCTGCGAGTATATCACGAACCTCATAAGCACATGCTCTTGGGCCTCCAATGGACCCTTGTTGTTAACCCCCGGAAGCGAGCGCAACACTGAAGCTGGACAATATTCCCTTGCTGGTAGGCTAAGAGACCCTTGGGTGTTGCCATAGGATTAGGAGTATAAAAGATCCATCAGAAACGCATCTAACAACTAAGCAACCGGCCTTTAGTTACGGAGACACGTAAAAGGATTACCAGCTATGTGGGAGCCGAAGAGTTCTACGTAAATCTTATTTACCATTAAACAATGCACCTAGCCCTGTTCCTATAAGGCAATCAATCTACTAGAGGAGACCTTTCACGTTTCAGCTAAGTCGAACCGAAGGCCCCCAAAGACCACCCGGGAAATAGTGAGCTCGGAAGTATCCCGGTTGTAATAAATCTCTCTAAGCTCCGGCCACTTTTCTAATCTTAGATATTTCGAACCATATTGGCCTACGACGGGGGAAAAAGCCGCTATTTCACATATCTGAGAAGGGAAAAACCTACTGTAACTGAAAAAGCAGGGTCGGTAGCACAGGATACGGAGCTGCAGATGTGACGTATGAATTCTTGGCATAGAAAATCCATGACCCAGGCGACCGGGAATAGGGGTAAGGCGGACCAATTGACACGATTGAGGCATAGGATTCCCAAGCTATCTCAATCATTGATCGTGCTGAAGTTTTCCCAATATTTTAAAAGAGTCAGCCTAACGCGATACGCACGAGAATGGAGTAAAAAGACTCGGGGAAAAGAGGATCAAGCCTCAAGGCAGCGTCCTTGTCTCTCACCGCAACGCACAATGGAGTTTGTCAGGAGTGTTGAGTGCATCGTGGTTAACAACAGCTCCCAGACACACAGCTAGGCGCACAGCTTTCGCTGCTAAAGCTTGGTATTGCGCCTCATTCCTTGAGCAGGAGACTGCTGCTGCGGTCAAGAAAACCCAGGCGGAACCCCTGAACGTCTACTAACGGAGAATCGATTCAGGCTCGACTCTCGATGTCGTGAGTGAGCTTCCGGAAATCAACAGTATGAGGTATCACAGTTAATTGACACAAGAGGACGTTGTTCGTGGGCTCCGGATACCCCAGAGTCGGGCCTCCCTGGAAGAACCAGCAGAGCCCATCCAACCCCCGCCCTGCCGGAACTATATCGAGATCGGGCCAGGCCTCTAGAATGGTAGGCCACAAATTCGGGAGCTCGGAGATTGTCCCCCAAAGAAAATCCAAGTTAGGATTTCCCCGAAGTAAATTGCGAATATCAAGCATCGAATTCGCGGTGATGGTCCCTTGTGGACCAAACAACGCCGAAATGGCCTCTTGGGTGCCGCTTCCATCAGGGCCGGCTTTGTGGATACGCCCGACAGCCATGTTGGGTCTGGGGGAAGTTGATGAGAGAATGACGGGCAGGAGAAAGGGAGGTAGGTACTGGCAATCGAAGACGCACATATCTCGTGAAGGCTGTAAGGTATAGACAACCGGTATCTTCACGATAGAAAAATGAAGTACTGGAAAGCTGGAAAGGCACTCCAGTGTGTTACCACAAGAACACAGCGATGACTCTGTAGCTCTAGCCAATTAGAGCGGGACGGGGTCAGGATTCGAGGCGACCCTTAGCCTATCCCAAGTAGCACTGTCTGTATGTACCTAAAGTAGGACTTATTCCGCCAGACGATGTCAGATTTGTTGTATCAATGGCACCGCATTTGGCTGAAAACTCCACTGTTGCGAACACGTCTGTCTGTGGATGCCAATGACGCCTGTCTTGTCTCCAATAACTCTTGCATGGCTCCGTGCTCGTTCAGCGCGCTCGTCCTTACTGACAGCGTCCCATCAGGCTTTCTTACGATCCATAGCCAGATCACGCGTTGTCAGGCCTAATTCGTGCAATTCAACGCAGGTACTGCAGGCCTGACCCAACACTGAGATTTCGGCTCTTAGACGCACCCTATGGCCGGAAAGCAACCCGATCGCATATCCGCCAGAGGGTGACAAGGCGTTAGCCGCAACAACTTTCCTGAAGGTGCTAGGCCTAAAATGGAAACCACTGAACGCTGAAGACTGCTGTCGCCCTCTAGAAGGCCCACTAAAGCTTTTCGTGCAGGAGCCGATGGTTAATGTGGCGAATAAAAAAAGAGTGCCGCCCACCTTTAGAAAATTGTTGCGGCTAACGCGCTTGTCGCCCTCGGGCGGATAAGAATACATCTCCGAGAGAACTGACCGGTTTCTCGGACCGAACCTCTTGGCCTGCCTGGAGTACGGAACACAGGGCCGAGGGCGCTGCTTTGGTCTCACGTAATCCGCGTATGCATGATGGGTACCAACACGAACTCGTCCAAAGAGTAACCGTTGTCGACCGCAACTTCACCATGTTGACGCCAGCTAATTTACAGGGACGCTGGGCAGGGGCCGTTTGGAAGAAGTATCTCTGGAGCTCGAAGGGGTACCACGCTAAAAACGGTACCTGGTATGTTATGCACCATAGTCGATTTTTTCGTGGCATCGAGGAGACCATTACATGGATGTGCTCTTCATGATACGATTCGATATCCGAGTGGAACCACATTTCGAGATATGGATATGCTGTTGGAAGGTGTTCCGCTCGCCAAGCTCGCTCGGTTACAATCACATCATGTGCACTCTACCACCTACCAGGTAGTATTCATATCGCATTCCGTCGCTCTGGCTGAAGAATTCGTGTTGGTGCGTACCTGTGAAACGCCGCCCATTTCGAATTGATTGGTTCAACTACATCAGCCGCGGATCTTCGCCGTTCAGTCGGAGAATTTGCTCCTGTCAATATATGCACAGTCAAGATAGGCTTGGTTGATCCTCGAAGCGCATAGGTCGTATTAAGCTAACTGTGCTTTGGAAAGCTCGATATGACAGCAAGCAAGATGTCAGATGTGTTTGTGGTCAAAGATGAAGCCAACAATGAAAGTGGGTGAACCGCTATGAGCTATCTTATCAACCTGTCTCTGGGCAATCTTGCTTACCATGTGTAGTTCGGTTTCAATGTAGCTGGGAGACCGACGGGCCTACCACAGTTGATGTATCAGGTTCTACTTCCTGGAAGTCAATGAACGTCTTCTTCACAGAAGTCTCCAAGTCTCCCAAGTTCTCATGGCCAAAGAACATTGAAGACACTCGTATCTCGATTGAGCTATCATCGCACAAGCAACACGAGATTAGACCTCAAGACTTCGGATCCGCTGCCGCAATGCGCTTCGTGCTCGATTGCTTCTCCGTCGCCTGCCATGAACGCGGAAGTGTTGCTAGACTGGTATTGCCACGCTCTCCTGGGTACATTATACGCCCGGACATCATCCCATTGCGCTTTCTAGACTGCCCGCTTGTAACAAGTGTCGTGAGTTTCTCGACAGTTCATCAATTCTTCGATGGAAATCCTAGCAGCATCGAGAACTTGCAGACATTTCCCAATGCCTTCAAGTCATCTGCAGGAGGCATGCTCTTGGCATCTGTTGATCAGACTGGCCACAAAAGCGTTGAAGCGTAGTTAGCTTCTCTAGATGCTGAATTGAGTCAACGGCTGTTGTTTCCCTAGCTTTCAACACAAGCGCCGAGACGCCAGACTCTGGCTATCCTCGACGGTGGCATTTCCAGTCCAGAGCACGGCGGCACCGGAGAAAGTGTTTATTCAGCCGCTGCAGCCCTGGGTATAGACATGGTTGTTCTGGATAGCCCTGAGCACTGGGTAAATAGTCCCAAATATTCCCACTGGCGGAAGGCAACCGTTCCTTTGGAGTGCCCGTTGGAGCCCGTTTCCGAATTTGCAAGCCGAATTGCAGATGCTGTCCGCTCTTACGAGGGACAGATCGATGGCATCGTGACCTTCCGCGACCATTACAAGCTCCCAGTTGCGGAGGTTGCTGTGAAATTTTCCTTGCCGACATACCCCCCGTCGGCGTATGAGATTGCCACTGACAAATTCAAGACCAGTGTCTCTGAGGGCCATCACGCGTATGCTGCTTCGAATGCCGAGGAAGCTTGCAGAATCGTGCAAGAACACAACATGGTGTTCCCATTGATCATAAAACCAACCAATGGCTTTCTCTCGAAGGGAGTCTTTAGGGTTGAGAATCTGTCCCAACTCGAGGCTGGAGTGAAAGGCATCAACACTGAGCGACATGGCAGCGAGTTCGTCATTGAGAAGTACTGCGAAGGACCGGAAGTAGATGCGAACCTTGTGCTTTGTGACGGAGAGGTCGTGTTCTTCGAAGTATCCGACGACTTCCCCAAAAGCGCAGATGTTAATGGCCACGGCAATGTCAAAAGCTTCATCGAGCTGGCAAACGTCCTTCCGTCCAAACTCCCGGAGAACGAGCTTGCTATCCTGCGGGACTCCCTCCGTCAAAGTCTCCTTCGCATGGGCTTCCGGGACGGGTTCTATCACCTTGAAGCTCGTGTTGAGAACTCGAGCATGGAATATGTGACCAAGGACGGCATCTTGGATATTACTGGGCGCTCTGTTCCTGCTAAAGCAGCACCGACTGCCTGGCTTATCGAGGTTAATCCACGACCTCCCGGAATACAGGCTTCGGACGCGATTAAGCACACATACGGAATTGATTACTTCGGTGTGGCTTTGCTGTTTGCCCTTGAGGACAAGCGCCGTGTAAAGCAGCTATCCCACCCTTTTGCCCAGGGTCCGCAGTACTGGTGCGAGATGGTTTTTATTCCAGTCGAAAATGGTGGAGTGTATGAATCAGGCGATGTGTGCGCGGAGCTCTTTGAAAGGTGCCCTGATCTTGCAGCCTGCGTCTCGGGGAGCTTCTGCTTCCTGCGTAAGGGGGACCGCGTCACGGATCCTTCCACGGGTGTGAATTCTTGGGTGGCGTACTTCAATGTTTTTTCGCGAGAGAGCCGTGAACACCTGTTGAGAGTCGCAGACACCATCAGACAAGAGGTGACATTTTCTATCGTTTAAAATGAGAGAGATCTTGCTAGCTAATGATAAGACGAAAACCGATACTCAGTTTGATCGCTTTACCTCAAAACTAATAAGATGAGAATGAGCATTAGACATGTTGAGCGTAAGAGCCCTGCGAGGGACTGGCTGCCCCCGTCAGCGCGCCATAGCGCTGGGCTTTAGGTGCATCTACTGCCCCGAATCCCACCGTGTAGAGTCGTGACACCCAACATTCCTCCCTTAAACATCGCTGCTCGCGATACTTTCATGCATGCCGACAATTGAACATACCTAGGCACATCAAATATATTGAAACCATAGCGTCGATCTATATCTTTAGCTTCTGTTTGACTATCTGTCAGGCCGCGGGTGCACGTGGACCCTTAGTACGGGCCGAGGAGGGAGTAACCAGTTGGTCATCTACGTGATTTGCTAAGCCCATATCATTCCATCGATTTTCATGTTTACTGAGTGGTGATGAGGAAAGCTGCCGTGGCTAGGCAAGACAATACGCCCGACGGTCAGTCAAAGACCACTGTCTAATTACCGGGGACGTTCATGGTTTCCATGTTTAGTCTAGTACAACATATGTGCCGCGTAGGGGCGAACACGCACCCCTCTCACACAGACCCCCGGATTTAGTCTTATCATCTATCCATATCTAAGGGCTTTGAAGAACTTTCCTGGCCCCGTATCGTCCCAAGCCAACCTTAATCCGGAATAAGGGTAGAAGTCCAGGGGGTTCGGATGGCCCACTGGAGATTATGCTGGGACAGCGAGGATCACAGCACTCATAAGTTTTAAGGAGGCTGTAATGTGTTCGGAATTCTACAACCCACATGCCTCGCTTCCGAGATCATGTCACGTTGGCTTGGTGGGAGTGAGACCTCCACATCATCATACAAGACAGACTTTAAAGCCATGTCACCACTCTCTCGTGCCAGAGCGGTGTCAAGTCGTCAACGCTCGAAACGATTACCCCTATTGGAATCCAGGCTACAAACCGTCAAACCATGCCGAAGCTCACGGACGACCTTTACGCTTCACACCGCCACCAAGCACTACTCCTTACATTCACAGAGCTCAGAGGAATTCAAGACACACAGGCCATATCTAGAATATCAACCATCTATTCAACACGTCCCCCGGGTCCGTCCACCCACCCAGCCACCAACCCACCTCATCTCGGCAACCAAGTGAGTAGGTAGGCATGTAGTCAATCATTCTAATACGTCCACCTATCTACATGCTCGATCCCCAACCAACCCATCCAACCAAAGCGGACCCGCCTGCCTGCCACGTTACCACGCGACACCAGGTCGGTCTTTCCTCCGTGATCCATCCACCATGCATGTATACATCCATCCGTAAAACGGCATGCATGCATGCAATTTCAACAAGCCAGTCAACCATTTCCCAACCCTTTGCGCATCATCCCATGCCTTCAGCCATCAGCCAGCTAGGGTACTGTTCCACCGAATATCAAATCCGTGGTCCGACACCGAGACTGACCCCATCTTGTATTTGACCCGCCAAATTGGAGCTGGTTGAGTTCTCAGAATTAGGCAATAAAAACCTAAGGAGAGTAGACCGGACAACAATACATCCACCTCTTGTTAAGAACGCAGAGCACCGGGACCGGGAAACGTGGGCCAGGAAATCTTTCAACGGAGCCCGGACGAAGAGTCCGGTTTCGTAGTGTAGGGGCGGGCAGAAAAAGATTCATCCATTTTCCCGAAAACAGGTAAGTAGCAATCCCGCCTCCCACTACATAAATCCGGCCTACACTAAAAATAAAAATTAAGAACAAAAAAATTGCCAGATTATCCCGATCTGATCTAATAGGCACCTCTAAGTTCGGAGGAAATTCTCCGCTTCTCGAAGAGGCCACAGAAAGGGTTCGGTAGGTTAACATGGGTTCTTTCTTTATCTGGTTTGATCTCGAAAAAAGTTTGCTGAGGAACTGGAAAATGTACAAAAGTAATGGGGGTGTGAGAAAGGTCAAGATTCGCAAGTGAGCGTCGAGAAATGCCTAAAAGGGAGAGAAAAGAAGAAGAAAAGCTCATTTCCGGATTCATGAGAATTCATCAATGCTGGTATCAATGCTGGGGCCCAGAACCGGGGCCGAATGGTCGAGACGTGTGATGAACTCCGCATGTACCTCGAGGCGACCACTTCATCGTCATACACTTCCTTCCCAAAACCATCAATATCATCGCACTTTAATAAGCCTGACCGGGCACAGGCTTCCTGCCAATGGGAGCCTGGGGCGGACCTTGAGGCGGACCCTGAGGCGGACCCTGAGGCGGACCTTGCTGCTGCGGCGAAGCAGCGCCATTAGGGTTCATCGGGGATGGTCCAGGTGGTGTCATCCTCCGGTTCATTCTATTTGGGCTCTGGGGTCGCTGCTGCCTGGGACCGGGAGACTGAGGTCGAGGACCGGGACTCATAGGCCTGCCACCTGGAGGGGGACCGGGGCGACCACCGGGGGGACCCATTGGCCGACCGGTAGCCGGGGATTGAGGTCGCATCCCAGGAGGCATGCCTGCAGGAGACTGAGGCCGACCGGCAGGACTCATCGGGCGGCTAGGGCGCATGCCGGGGGACTCGGGGCGGGGGTACGGAGGACCGCCCTGGGGTGTCATTGGTCGCATGCCTGGGGGCCCGTTTGGTGGGCCACGAGGGGGTCCACGAGGGGGTCCACGAGGGGGTCCCTGAGGAGGGCCGCGGGGTCCAGGGCTATTTGGGATCACGGGTGGGCCGGTGCGGGGCGGACCAGCAGGACCAGCGGGTCGCGGTTTGACTGGTCGCGTCGAGAGGCATGTTCTCGGCACGACACCTTGTTGAGATCGGTCAAGTCGGATACACAGAGCCTGGGTGAGTTAGTACGGCGCAGCGCCCAATCAAGCGGCCTCCAGGGAAACTTACCCAGCCATCGTCGTATTCGTGGAGAAGACGCACGAGCTGGCCAGCTTTCAATTCCATTTCGTCCTCCAAGGTCGGCTTGAAATCTAGTTGTACGCGATGGACAACTGTAGCGGCAGGACCACCGGCTGCGGCGATAGCTGCGGCGCCTTGCGAGGGCCCGGGGCTCTGTCCAGGCGGAAGCTCGCTCATACTAAACTCGGTGCCAGCAGGGCTAGCGGGTACAGGGGACATGGGCATCGGTCGAGTCAGATCTAGAGGCGCAGGGCTTTCTTTGCGGATGGAAGTCTTGCGAGTTAGACTAACACCGGCAGCGGCGGTAGCAACACTAGCGGCGCCCGCAGTGACACTCGCAGCAGCACCGACATTAGGGGATTCAGGGGCAGGCGCAGAAGCCACAGCGGTGCCAATCGCAGAAGATTGGGACGATTGTGGAGGCGAATCGGTCGTGGTAGCTACGCCAACAACATTTTCTGGAGCGTCGAAGGGATTGCTGGGCTGGTTGAGACCGGGTGTCGACTGGGGGCTGGGGGGGGGTTGGGTACGCTCGGCGGTGTCCGTGAAAGGGTTGTCCTGGTGGTTACTGTTGCTCGT
Organism: Monosporascus cannonballus; assembly: GCA_004154925.1. Lineage (NCBI taxonomy): Eukaryota > Fungi > Ascomycota > Sordariomycetes > Xylariales > Monosporascus > Monosporascus cannonballus. Next base: position 31,011 of record QJNS01000720.1, on the reverse strand, counting down.
TGGAGGTCCTTGATGCTCGTCCTCGGAGTTGTTCCGGTTCACGGAGCCGGCGGCGAGAGCCATCGCGGGACCCTTGCTTGAGCGGCGATCGTTGAAGGTGGGCATGAACTGCGTGACAGGTCGTAAGCTTAGTCGCGGAGCCGTTGCAGAGGTGCGTGTGCTCTGGCCGGACACGGGACGTTCTTGTACGGGTTCACGAACAGGTTTCTCATGAACAGGTTTCTCATGAACAGATGCAGGGCGGCCGCCGAAGGGTCCGTTGACCTTTTCATCATCTTCCAGCTGTTGCTGCTTCATCTGGTTTCTTCGCTTGTTGAACAGGAACCAAACAAGGAGACCAACAATCAAAATGCCTCCCAGCACGCCAAAAGCGATACCGGCCTTGGCCCCGGTGCTGCTCGAGCTCTCCTCCGCACTCGGCTCGGCGGTCGAGGACGTCGAATCCGTAGCGCTTGTCGCACTCACGCCGTTTGAAGCACCCAAACCTAGAGTGCCAGTTGCATCGCCAGAGGCCGAGGGCTGGTTCGTGGCCATCGCCAAGATGGATTGACTGCTGAGGTCTATCGACTTCGTCGGGACTAGTGACTCAGGCAAGGATGTCTCTGATGAAGTTTTAGCCGGGGGCCGCGAAACCGGGGGTGCGACCATAGCGAGTGTCGTCTTGTCCGTCGTCTTCTCGGTCTTCGCTTCGGGTTCTGGTCGCGTAGTCTCGGTCGGCTCTGTCGGGGCCTGGACGGTCTTTTCGGCCGTAGTCTTCTCGGGGGTGGGTGTGGCGTTGGCAGCAGTTTGCGTTTCGGGTTCGTCGTCGGCACCGACCGTAGACCAGCCAGCAATCTCGCCCGTAAAGGTTGGTTCCATGGTTTTGAAAACGGTCTTGAAGACCGTCTCGGGAGACCTGGCTACCAGTATGGCGGTCCCGTCGTCATTATCATTGTTGAACGGATTCGGATCCTCAACGCCCTCGACGGACTTATCCCAGTCACTCTTCTCATCCTGCCTCTCGTGGAAATGTTTGTGATGCCTCATCTTGAAAACGGTATTTCCTTCTAACGTATTATTATCGCATCAGATTCCTGATTGAACCATCAAGGCGACAGGAGGCCTCTTCGTTTTTGCTACGGGCCCCTTCAATACATCCAAGCTTGGTGCAGTGCAACACGAACTGGGGGAGAGATATCGGTTATCAGCCGTCAAGGGCGTGATATCGTCGATAATAAAAGGAATGTAATGCGCCTAAGTGTGTGGCCGAGTGGATGGGCACTTTTCCGGATACCGTTGACGATGAATTGTCGCGAGGGGGAAATGAGTGTGTCAAAAGAACGAACGTAATGAGAAGGGGATCAATCCGCTTGAAGCAAGGGAAGCCCGAATCTCGTGGGTGAATTGAGGGAAAGGGTGGGAAAGAATGAAGGAGAGAGGGTGTAGAGGTAAAGAGAGGGAGGGGCCGGGATGAGGGAATTGGCGCCGTGGTAGTGGCTCTACTCTAGCTAGCCCTGCCTAGGTAGGCAAGGACCATGGAGGTGGAGGAGGAGAGAATGCATGTCTCTTGGCTGGTTGGATTGAAGGGAACAACAGTCCAAGCATACATACGTGGAATAGCTCCAAAGCCTCCAGCCACTTGCATCACTTAGATAACTTTCGCTTTCCCTATTATGGCAGTTATGTACAGTATGTACAATTATAATGAGCGGGGATAATTTCATGTGGCTTTCTGCTAAGTACCTAGGCTTACTGTTTACCGCGGTCCCTACCTGGCATGCTTGCACAAATGACCGAGATCTACTTATTAGTCGTGAGTACTTAATGGCAATTCCCGGAAAGCCAAGAAGCAACAAACCTAGGACGAGTATCCTCCTCCTTTGTTTCCAATATCTTGAAGTAAAGAATGCAGCAGAACACGTTAAATATTCGTTTGTTATCATCCTTTCAGCCCGTCTACCAATTCTTCACGAGCACAATCTGTTTGTGTTAACTATAAAGAGGCATATTAGCTGTTATGCATTTGCAGCAGGGATTATGGCCTCAGAATAGATCGTTCGATAGCACTAGTCAGGAACGACAAGCCCAAGCGCTGCAAGGGATAAACAGAATTGGTCTCTATTATTGGTCAGGAGCTTCTTCAAGGCGGGAATCAGCCAGGCACAGGAAATTAGCGCCGAAGAGGCGACGGAGGGTCGAGGTACCCCCGAGCCATTATTGGCCGAGGGAAAAATCGGTTGTAGGATGGATGCATAAACCAATGGGCTTGCATCTTGCACAATCTTTGTTATGTTGCAGTAACTGTGCATGTGAACCCCTTTTCTACGCATAATTCGGAAAACCGACGGCACCGATCAAAAGCAACATATATGTGTGCTGACGCTGACCTACAGCATACGCATGAAGGATGCAGGTAAAACTTTTTACTTCCCTCATTGCAATCTTCTATATTTATGGATTGGCTAGTATGACTATGCGATGACGTATTGAACGGAAAGCTGAAGCTGGATGACGATGTGCCCGTTTACATCATCGATTGCCAGAATCGCAGCAAACCAGGTATGCGTGTTCCCTTGCCGCGGCCTCTCACTGAGCTTTGTCATTCTTCATTTTTGTTCCGTTTCTAGCTATTTTCCGCATTCCTCTATTCCCCATTCGTTCAAACGGCAGAACAGCCCCCGCTGTCACTATCTTAACCCTGCCGACCCAGCTCCGTCCGTGCCTACAAGTGGCTTAATAATCTGAAACCACACAACCCGAACTTTCATAATATGACTCCAGTGTTATTTTCTCAGTCTTCCGTTCAGGCCCTTTTATTTTACCCCAGACCGAGACACACCCGCCCAGCCGTGCAATCCCCCGTCACGCGCGTCGGGGGGACGATCACCATTTTGCATCTCTCAGCTTGCCGCTTGCTTGCATCGTGGCGTTAAGATCTTATAGAGCTCCAAGCATAGAATTATAAAAGGTCCCTCGGTCTTTCGTTCGGACAAAGCTTTCGTGCGTCATGACACAACGTCATCTCTCCCAACGACGCGGTTGACCCCCCGTATAACCGCACGTTGCGCGGGTGATACCTACCTCGTGAAGTAGAACATTTGGCGTTACTAAAAGCGGAACAGCCAACAAATACTGAACTGTGTCTACTTCGTGCCAAGGAAATGATCTACCGCCTGAGTGGAAGGATCACAAGCAGTACTGTGGGTTAGTAGCATCTGTCTAGTGGGACTTAGCCACTTTTGACCAGCACAAACTACCATTCCATAGTCAGGTCACTCATCCTTCCTGTCAAATCGTACTATGGCTATCCGGCAGGGACAGCCCTACGAGCCTGCCGGATCGCAATCTCTCTGCCGCGCGCGAGTTGCTCCCACATCGAAAGATTGGGGATTGCTTGCGGCACCTTAGTGAAGCCATCGCCAAAATTCCTGGGGAGAGAAATAAGGGTTGTTTCAAGTGCAAAATGAGATGTCCCGTTGTTCATTTTCTTTTCGCGGCCAGTCCGCGAGCAAGACAAGGGTTCGACAAGGAGCCCATGCGAACTTGGGACCCTTGGACTAGTCACGCCACGATTCTCCCGTCGATGCTTGCCACTAGATCTATTACTGACAGTATCTCAACCATCTGGATACTGTAACCTAAGCTTTCCCACTGTCAGCCTGGATCTTCTGCTTAAACCACTACTAGTGTAGATGACGCACCTTTTATTCGCTCATCGAGTTGTGGACGGGCACCAGAGGCTACACCTTCGCTGCGACGAGGAGACAGGAGAATACTCGCAACCTCCTGCCGCGCCATGACTTCCAGGACCCAGCCAGGCGGCATTGTAGGATCCATCCAGGCTGAGGGGCGGTTTACACTGCGGTCCCCCACCAGGCATGAGTGGAAGGCATGAAGGGCGCAACGGGCTAAAGACGATATAACCTGATAGTCCAATAGCCACTGGCTACAGTGTCCTTGTCATAGTCCCTGGCATGGTATGTACCGAGAAACGGTAGGATTTTCGGGCGAGGGATATACACCAGGGCTTTGCATTAAGTTCTATGTGAAGATTGATCTCACGTGGTGCGATTGGAGTGAGTCTGATAAGAATCACTGTTGAAGAACGATCTGGTGATCAGTAAATACTGCCGATATTTGCTATCTACAGGGCCACAAAGCGGTAGAAAGAGCCCTTTCCAAGCCTAATGATGCAATGATATTAGTTCTACACGTATTAGACAGTACATGACCGCCACTCCACATTTTAGATCCGGCAGGCTTCGCCGACCATCTGTCTATCCGCCAGGACGGCCTTGCTGGCCAGGCCACTGGCCACCTGCATTGTAGAATGCCGGATTGAAGTAAATGCCGGGATTCGGCTGCTGGCCCCCGAACTGCGGTGGTGGCGGGGGCGGCGGGACCATGTTTGGGGGGGCCATATTCGGCGGCCACGGGAACGGGAACTGTGGTGTCGGCGGCATGGGATAGCTGAACTGCTGCTGCTGCGGTGGCGGTGCGTATGACTGCTGTTGTTGCTGCAGTGGCGGTGATTGTTGGTGGTGTTGTTGTGGCATGGTCGGGGCTTGTCCCCTGGGCGGCAACGAATAGCCACCGCCCCCGCCACCTCTTGGTCCCCCACGGTTACCGCGGCCCCGGTTGCCTCCTCTGCCTCTGCCGCGATGACCGGCCCGGTTGTTAGAGTAACCGGTGGCATGGCCAGTTTCGACGGACTGCGTTGGTGAGCCCTGCCCAAAGCCGGCTGGCCTAGCCAAGGGCTTATAGGGACCGTCGTCGTCCTCATCATCGTCATACTTGAGGGCTGTGGGATGCGAGTTCAGCTGCTCCTGCTTCGCGCCTCCACGTCCACCAGCGCCTTCCCTACCCCCGCGCCCGCCCTTGCGCTTCGCCTTCAGTTGCCTCTTGTACTCCGCCTCCTTCTCGTCGTCGGAGAACTCCATCTCGTCCTCGCCCGCCTCCTCATCGTGCCAATTGCTAGCGTCCGTGCCCTTCTCGCCCTGCAGCGCCTGCGTGAAGACATACGTCACGTGCGCTGGCGAGTAGAAGATTTTCGATCCCAGCTCTAGGCCGAATTCTGTGATCCTTTCTTGGTTCGTGAATCTGGCGGTGTAGCGCGGTTGCCGCACGCTTCCGATGAGATCCGCGACGGCCGCAATCACGGTCCGGTTCTCCGTGCAGATGACCGAGCCACTGTCGAGAACCTGGTACTCCCCCGTAGTGTTAGCCTTAATGACGATGGTGTTCTCGACAATGTGTTCCACGGATCCGAGCTCGACGATTGCCGAGTCTGGCTCGATCTTCACGTCTGGTACTGGGACGGGCTCCTCGGGCAGCTCATTCTTTGTCCGCACCTGGCCACCACTACCGCCGGCTTTCGATCTTCCTTCGCCGTCATCATCTGAGCCACCCTCCATCTCCATCAACAATCGGGCCGTCTCGTCCGGCCCAAGAATAGGATAGTCTTTGTCGTCCTCCGATTCGTCATCTGAGTCGGAGCTGCTGGATTCTTCTGACGATGATTCGTACGGCGAAGAATCCACTTCCCACTCGGGGTTCTCTTGCTGCCCATCTTCTCCATCCTGCCTCTCCTCTCCCTGAGCTGCTTGACCATTTGACTGGGCTGGCGTAGGATCTAATCCTCCTAGAAGAGCTTCCAACCCGGATGTGAGAGACGGAGGGCTTGGCGGTGCTTCGCCAGGTAGATTTTCTGACGGTTGAGCAGACTGAGTCTGATCGGCCGTGGCAATGGCCTCGTCATTTTCCATTTTCTTCTCACCCTGCTCTTTTGATGCGGCACTAAGTGCGATCTCTGATGCAGTACTTTGCGGCTCGTCGACAGCCATGCTGTCTATATCATCTGCTGTGCCTGTCCCAGCCTGATGTTGCTTTGGTGTCATAGAAGGTGCAGAATCCGATTTTCGCGCGGTATCATGGTGGTCAACCACCATGTTGTCCGCAGTTTCTGGCTTCTCCTTCTCATCCTGCCGGCTAGCTTCTACACTTAGTGTAGGTGCGGCTTGTGGCTGTGACAGTGTGGTCAAGCCAGGTATTTGAAAGCCCGACATCTTGAAACCAGTAAAATTATTAGCAGATTATATGCAAAGCAGAAAAAACTCAGATACGATTTAGCTCTGTGACTGGGTGTTGGATATGGAAGGAGCGTTGTTATGTAGATTTCAAGGAGTTTGAGATTGCCTCTATGAAAATAAAGTGGAACTAGAAAATCTGATAGACACATAAACCCCTGGAAAGGGGAGTCAAGAACGTAGCTTATCGGAGCTTCGAGCTCTTATCGCAGCAATGCGTGGTAGAGTGGTCCGTGCCCACGACGTCACAGCTGAGCTCAACTTATTCAATTCAATGGAATATTCAATATATTGATTACATGCAGCTTTGGACGTGCCCTTGGTGACCTCTCAATTATATCAGCTGATTTAGTTGGAAGCCATCCGGCTCCGTCAGCTCATTAAGCCCGTCTTTTCTTCTTTTCCACTCATCTTCCTCATCGTGCACGCCTTAGGTCAGGAGGGCTGGTTTGCGACTACCATATGATTGTGGTCATTGTCGGTCGCGATGCCGCCGCAAACTGGTGAATCCCAGGGACAATTTGTTCACCCCATAGCAAGTCATGCGAAAAAGAAGTGAGTCTTCCAATGTTGGGAAAAATCCGCACTGGCACTTCGAAGTCGTTTCCACAATGCTCAGAAGAGATCGCAAGAGCGACTTCAAGAAGTTGTCTCTCCACTGCTCAGAAGAATCGCAGAAGCGACTACGTAATCGTTTCCGCTAACAAAGGGTGCTTCTGCGACAGGAAGCCCAGCGCATTCGCCATAGAACCTATAAAGGCGTTTTACGTTTTCCTAGTTGCCAATCTGATCTCCGCCGTGTTCGCCCCTATACAAGACTGCGACGAGACGTACAACTACTGGGAGCCAACACATTACCTCTCTCACGGCTATGGCCGCCAGACCTGGGAGTATTCTCCTGACTATGCCATCCGAAGTTGGTCCTACATTCTATTACACGCCATCGCTGGAAACTTCAGGCGGTTGCTCCCGCAATCCACCAAGGTGAACCAATTGCTCTACCCGTCTATCTCATAAAGCTAGCTCATTGCTCGGAAGCTAACCTCCTGCAGGTTGGCGAGTTCTACTTCGTCCGGTATGTCTTGGCATTCGTTTGCGCATTATGCCAGGTCCTCTTCTTTCGGGTCATCAGCTTCACCATGAACCCTCGGATTGGTATCTTCTTTATGCTTGCAACCGTCTTGTCACCCGGAAACTTCCATGCCAGCACCGCCTATCTTCCATCCAGTTTTGCTATGTATATGTCGATTCTCGGCGCCGCTGCGTTCATGGACTGGAGAGGTGGGCTTAAGACGTCATGGGGGATTTGGTGGTTCGCTGTTGGTGCCATCCTGGGATGGCCGTTTGCCGCGGCGCTCTGCGCACCTTTCATGGTAGAAGAGGGGATCTTCGCCCTGATGAGCGACCGAAACGGCTTCTATGAGTCGGTCCTGCGGATCGTACGAGGCGTCCTAGCAGCGATTCTATTACAAGTAAGCTATCCCTTGCAACCTCCTTTCGTCGCGGGGAGAAGCTCATCCCTGTTAGGTTGCCGACACTGGTGTCAACACATTCTTCTACAAGAAGCTGGTCACGGTCCCCTGGAACATTGTCAAATACAATATCTTCTCATCGACGGGCGGCCCTGACCTCTACGGCACAGAACCCTGGACATTCTATTTCCGCAACCTCCTCATCAACTTCAACATCTGGTTTGTCCTGGCCTTCCTGTCTTTGCCGCTGTTCCTCCTACAGAAAGCCTTCTCAACCAAGTCACATGGATTTCAATCTGGCTTGCGTACTATCGTGTTCCTTTCTCCCTTCTACATGTGGCTCGGCATCTTCACTTTGCAGCCTCATAAAGAGGAGAGGTTCATGTACCCTGCGTACCCTTTCATCGCCCTAAATGCTGCTCTGGCGCTGCATATCATTCTAAGTGCTTTTGGCAATCCGGATCCCAAAACCCTGGTTGGAAAGATCCCACCGAAGTTGAAATTGGCGATGGTTATGGCGGTCATATTTCTCTCGCTTGACTTGGGGGTTGCTCGTATCGTCGGTCTCTATACTGCCTACTCGGCACCATTGAAACTCTACGAGCCCCTCGGCGCAGGTGTTTTTGGACAGCAGGGCCTCGGCAGCCGTGGTGACAACGTCTGCTTCGGAAAGGAGTGGTACCGTTTCCCAAGCTCTTACTTCCTCCCGCGGGACATGCATGCGAAGTTCATCCGGTCCGAGTTCCGAGGTCTGTTACCCGGAGAGTTCTCCGAAGCTCGAACAGGTTTCGGTTTCTGGAGCGGCACGTGGTTACCTCCGAGTGGCATGAATGATCGAAACGAAGAGGATATGGGGAAATACGTAGACATCAGGCAGTGCTCATTCCTCGTGGATACACAGTATCCCGAGCACGGGGGCGCGCTGCCCCCAAACGAACCGGACTACATCGCCGATACCGAGAACTGGGATGTGGTCAAGTGTGAGCCATTTTTGGACGCAGCGAGCACGCATCTCTTAGCGAGAGTGCTCTGGGTCCCTGACTCAAATCTCGTCCCAGATAAATTTAGGCGAAAGTGGGGGCAGCATTGCCTATTGCGGAGGAAGAAACGAAACATGTGAGGATGGCAAGAGTCCGAAATCTAATGTGATGTAGTTAAATGATGGGCGCGCGTGGCATTAAACCAACAAAGATAATACTGGACTCGCGATGAAATGCATCATGGTTCAATGGCCTGGCCATAACGCTCCTTCTATCTGCTAACGACATCACAGGCGAGAAAGCATTTATCACCTCGCTTCATGGAGACATCCACCTACGACTGCACATGAAGAACAGAAACACTCAAACGGGTTCTATTCTATCAACCAATATCGATTACATACAACTCAGATTCGAACTGTAAAGCCATTCGGAGATCACTCATTGCTATGGGGGGGCCAAACATCTATTCTATCTCCGTCCCGCCTCATAAGTAGAAATCTACATACTGAATGGAGCACACATCCATAGCGTGCTTGAGACTCGCCCGTTGGAAAGAGAGGTTTAGCAAGGTGCTCGCCAAGCACAAATCTACAACATGAGTTGCGGGGGTTGAACATACTAATATTTTTTCCAAATCGGAAGAGTATAAGGCATATAAGCCATCACCGAGGACACCCTCAATATAACGCCAGTACGCCTCAACAGTCAGGTCGCTCCTTGTCCTCACAAGAGCAAAGAGAAATATGGTAAATCTAAAAATCGCCAGGGGCATGTCCCAAAAAACCAAGATGGTCTCCTACAATGCATGAAGTTTCGAGTTCTTGGTCATACGTCGGAATTTCTTTCCGAAAGGGATAAATACAGCCAGTCCGAGGATAGAGAAGCCGACAGTCAGGGCCATCAGTAGGAGAATCGGGGCGATATATCCCGACCTCGCCGCCCAGTTGTTGTAGTAGAAGATCATTCCGAACTGCAGATATCATCAGCGACGAGCTAGGGGTCGAACGAGGCGACATCCGGACTACGAGGGAGAACTCACGCCGAAAGTATTCTTGACGATTGTTGCCGCGATCATGATCTCGCCGGGCAGCGTCTTGTAGCTGTCGACGGCGTAGCTGATGGCGATGGCGGGGATGCCGACGACCTGGACGCCGACGAGCGTGTAGCCGAGGACGACGATTGCCTCCCACGGCCACGCGCGCTGGTAGCCGACGGCAACGACTACCATGCCGACGAGGTTGACGGCGACGTAGGGGATCAGCGCGGGCAGGCGCATCTCGGCCTCGAGGACGCCCCCGTTCTTGTGCGCGCGGCGCAGGGCCACGGCGTCGGACAGCGGGCCCGCCGTCACGAGGGCCAGCGCAGCGCCGACCACGAAGGCAAAGTTGACGTACCCGATCTGGTCCGGAGAGAACCCGTACGGCCCCATCGGCGACCCGAACACCTGCGCCTGCGTCAGGTTCAGCGCCAGCAGCGAGTTCGCCGCGAACCCCATCGCCAGCGACGCCCACGCCACGATCGGGTACAGGAACAGGATCCGCAGCGGCGACACCACGTCCCGCAGCACCGAGGCCCGGGTCGCGTGGAACTGCCCGCCCGGCGGAAGCAGGGCGAACTGCGCACGCGACGGCCGCCCGTTCGTGATGTGCGTGTGAGTCGCGGTCGTGGTCGCCTGCGCCTCGTTCTGCGCGGGCTGGTGGGGGCCCGCCTCACCACCTTCCGCTTTGCCTGCGTCGGCAGTTACGTTCACCTGAGTAGTACCGGGGCTTGAGGGGAGATGAGTCCGTTCATACTTGGTCTCTGGGTGGGCGACCAGGAGGAAGATGAGACTTGCCTGGGCGCGTTGTCAGTAAGGAGGCACAAGTAATCGACACACGCCATTACTATCACATACTCCTTGCAAGATTGTGCAAACCCAGAACTATGAACGGAGTTAGCTATCCGTCGGCCACACCCTTCGTAGCAGGTATTGATGTTATACTTACAAACCACCTCCAAGATATCCCAGACGCGATGGCGCCGGATATGATGGGGCCGATGAACAGCCCTATGAAATATGCCCAGCTATTATGAAGTATCAGCGTCCGAAAACTATCATCATTGAATAGAAGACATCGACTCACAAGTACAGAGCCATGCTCCGCCCTCTCTGGTGGACAAACAGCATATCAGCGACCACCATGGGCATGATACTCTCGTTGGCGGCAGCGCCGATGCCGGAGATGACGCGGGCGCCGATAAAGCTATCATAGCTCGTGACGAGCCCCTGCCAGACGTTGGCGAGGACGCAGACGAGGCCGCAGACGAGGACGACGAGCCGGCGGCCCCAGACGTTGGCGGCGGGCACTATGACGAAGTTGGCGTAGCCCAGGGTGATGGCTGCTGCCCCGAACAGCATGTTGACCTCGGGCAGCGTCTTGTCGAACTCGTGCTCGAAGATCATCGTCATGGGCGCGATGGCCAGCGGCGTCATGATGCTCACGAATACGAACACGAACTGGTTCACGAGCACCGTCGCCTTCCACCCCGCACCCCAGTTCAGCGGGTCGTCCCTGTTGTCCGTCGGCCGCGGGATCAACACGAGCTCGCCCCCAGCGGCGGCGGCGGCGCTTCCCCCAGCATCCTGGGTCTGGGTGTCGAAGATGATCTCCGTCCCCGGGATTACTTCTACCGGGCCCTTTGCCGCTGCAGCCATTGTTACAGAGTTCTTTAGTATGCTAGACTTAGGAGAATGGCAGCGCACCCTGCTAGCAACGCTTTGGTTGTTGTTGGTGTCGAAATACGAGAAGTTGTTCGCTTAAAATAACAGAATATGGGTTAGTTTCGAGATATTGAGGGGAAAGTCCGTATCGTCGACAGTCCTGCGTCATGAGCGGACGTGTCCTACTATATATTTTTGTCTAGATGAGGGGGGACAGATCCGGGAGAACCCCTGACAACTAACCATGAGCCTGTATTTAGGTTCACAACTACAGCAGGCATTACCACAGGTGGCTAACTGGGCTGCCACGGATAGCGCCGACCATTCGAGCGTTGCTCGGAGAGGCGTTCACCTTTTCGGGTGGTTACAGAAGGGGCGAATTATAGGCTAATATGCCATCGTGGCTGCCGTCGGATGTCCGAACTTAAATATATGTAGCTTTCCGGTGCCAAGTCCGACACTCTTCCTGCGGGATAAACGCCATGAAAGCCAACATAGGAGCTTGTGTGCGAGACCAGAATCTTCTGGGTTGTCAGTTAATCCGACTCATCCAATCCGTGCATCTTGCTCTCGTCCTGGCCGAATGTAACTTAGTTCATGGAGGCGCGATAGTGTCGGATGGGAAAGAATCCATGGCTGCCCTATCACTACAGTAACATGCTTTTGCTCCTTCTAGTATGTCGATCAAGTCCTATTTATACATCACGAGTTCGTCAAGACAAAATTTTGAACACTTTCGCCCCTTCTAATGGGACTTCCCGTTCACATCCTTTCTATGCGCGTCTCTTGGGGCAACCATGGAGGCTCTCAATGCCCTGTCTTGCAACACATGACAAGATGGAATGTGGTAGCCATGGATAACCCATAGAAATTTGTGAAGGGGTATTGGGCACAGTGGGTATTATTTGCGATAGATCTAGTATCAATCCCCCTGGGCGAGATGACCGTCTTCAAGCATTGCATATGGCGAAGACCCTCGCCGCTCATCCACACATATTGGGCTATTTACAGTGGGATGCTAGCAGATAGGATCATTGTCGGCCTCTTGGGGCATACCTTGAATTCTATATGAAGCTTGTGGGTAGTATTAGACCACTCATACGTCTGGTTCTACACACGTAATAGTTGTGGGTATTCTTGAAATTTGTCCCTGAACGCCTAGCCATCACCTGTCGCTTAGGTACATACGTATATGGAACATCCTTCTCTGAGCGCGCTATGCTCAGGTTGGCCCCCTAACCGACATCTCCCTCATCCTACGACATGTGTAAGCTATGGGCGGTTCAATGGCGTAACACGCCGGTGGGCGGTGAAATGGGAGGCTTAAATTTAATGACCTTTCACTGGGCTTCCATGCTGGTCTGAATAAGTCTGATCGATGACTGAGATACCTCTACGCTCTAACTTCCCGGGGTTGGAACTTGGCGGTATGAGGACGAGGAATGCATTTTCGTTCTCCCCAGCGGCTAAAGAGGTGCAGGAGCCACACTATTACAGGCACTTCGGAATCTGAAAGCCACTTCTGGGGCTGCTCCTGTTCGAATCGATAATACAATATGGCGGTGACCCTGTTCGCTGTGCTGACGGTACGGCCATCAGGAGTCTCCGCGAAGATGGCTTGACACGGAGTATCAGTAGAGACTTCCATTGTCGAAAACTCGGAGTCTATATTTCCTTGAACCACTAAAAGCGGATTGATGCCATTGTCTGCTGCTTCTAAGCGAGTAGTCGACAGCTGGCCTCGGAGCTCAATGCTCAGTAGACGAGAGGCACGGTTCGCTCCAGGGATTCTATATTGCCTATTGAATCCTACAAACTCCACGCTCCATGCAACCTCTTGCTGGAACCTATAAAGCACGCGCCCGTACACGGATCCCCAGCTCCAGATCGGCGCGACGTTGAGCGGGACAAGGTCCGGGGGCTCCGACGGTCCTCTAAGTTAGACCCTACAGCGCATCCCCTTTCTATACGCTATAGACGTACTCGTCCCCTAGATGCGCTCCCACGATGGCGGCGACGTCTTGCACGGCCACCCGGCGGCCGGCAAAACCTGGTCAGGTTCCGTGTGGCAGTAGTTCTTCACGATACCTATCATCTAGAACTCGTACAACTCGGCCCGCCACGACGACCGCAGCAGGCGCAGCGACAGGTTGCAGTGGTGATCGCTGCCGCCGCCGCTTCCCCTGTCGTCCTTGGCGTCTACCTTCCCAGGTCCGGGTCCGTGATGTCGGAGCTCTCGCAGTGGCACGCGGCGTTGCACTCCCACACCAGCGCAAACGGCGGGGATTTGGTTGCGAGACGTCGAGGACTAGAGTTGGCAGACGAGGTGTCTCTCCCGGACGGCAGGGACGATGTCCGTTTACGTCACGACTCGAGCTATCTCTTTGCGCAATTCAGAGTCTTCTCAGAGCCCGCTGTCGGCGCCATGTATCTTGCGAACCCGAATCGCGATACGGGGTCCGTCGTACCTACATCCACCCTAGTCGGCCAAGCACGATCGATGACTGCGTCTTCCCACAGACTTCATTAAAGCCGCACCTCCAAACGCCCATGGCTTTCGTCTCGAGCCACACGAGATCCCCAGAAGCCCGGGTGACGCCACTCCGCGCGGCCAGGAAACATTGCCATATCCGGTAGCAGGCCCGGCAACCGGCCTCTTCCCGCCGGGACTGCTGCTCCGAGCTGTAGACCACCGTGGGCGAATGATCGTTCATGGGATACTGGCCGCAGCCCGGCCAGGGCATGTCGAGGTGCCAATCGACGCGGTCCCTTTCGAATCTGCGCATCTGAGCAAGGTCGCGGGTCCCTCCGTTTCCGAAACTCGTATATCCATCTTCCCCGTCTTGTACCTATTCCGGCAGTCCCTCCTCCTCTTCTTCTCGGGTCCATTTAGGAATATTGTCGTTCCCGTCGGCGCATTCCGGCACATCGGCCTCCTTTCCGTTCTCAGCCATTGTATCGTTCGCTCGACACCATCAATAAGCCAATGTGAATCCCATAATACAATCCGTTTCGGGAAGGTGACGTGTGAATCGGCGTCAATGTAAGCCCACGGGACGGAATCAGCGCCCACTTATAGAGGCCAGCTGAAAGTTGATTCCAAGTGCGGTACCGGGCCCTATATATCAGTTGAGGCCATAGAATGCCTAATAATCTGCAAGACATTCGCCTAGAGCGCGGGGCAGGGAGTAATTCAACCGGAATAAAACGTATTGAAATTTCTCCCGCCGGGGAAGGCATACCATCCTCTAATATTATCGTGTAGTACTCTCGGCCTTAGATCCACTTGATCCTCGTGCGGCAATTGATGCATGCTAAAGGCGCTTCCGCGAAGCAAGATTTGTCTTATTAGCTAACTAGGAATTAGCCTAGAGCTGGTCCCTGTTGCTACATCTTTTTACCCATGGAGTACCAAGACGTTCTTGCTCTCGAGAAACCGCGGCCTACTGGCTTTCATGAAGACTACATACGCATGCAGTCTCTACCCCCTTAAGCGCAATGCCTCCCCAGACGCTGGGTTGAATGCGTGAGTCGGCTGTTCCTGATGGGGCTGGTTCTCCCAGCCCCATCCAGCCTTCCTCTGGTGATTCGCGGCGGTCCATATGGAGAACGCTGCAAAACAAAGAATCATAGGTATCATTATCCAGCCGTCGCGCCCCTTTCGTTTATACATGCGCTCATTTCTCCTTCTTCGCCTTCGCACCCTTGACCTTGGCGGTGCCACGGAGGGTCTTCTGTCGGTTCTTCCGTTGCTTTCCTGTTAGAAGGGGATTTGGTTAGTCGATATCTCCTACCATAATTAGGAGTTTTAATACTTCACGTACTCTGTTGTCGCGAAGCTCTCTCGGCCTTGGTCGCAAGACCAACGCGCACCTGTGGATAGGTCAGCACTTCGGGAAGAAAATGCGACAGGTGCCAACCACGTACGAGACGATACTTGGGTTCGAACTTCTTCATGGCCTCGGGCGAATCGTAGACCAAGGCGAAACCCGTCGTCTTGCCACCGCCGAACTGCGTCCTCAGGCCGAAGACGTTGACCTGCTCGGCGGTCGCCTTGTACAGACTCGAAAGCCTCTCGCGCAGGTCCTCCTTGGATATGCCTGCCTGGCCGGGGTGAAGGATGTCACTAGGGGAACGGTCAGTCGATCGCATGCGGCGCGAGGGGGTAGGACAGCACGTGCACTACCATTTGCCTCTATACTTTTGTTAGCGATCTACGACACCTTTTATCCAAGGGCAGGGAAACGAACTCGGCCAAGCAGAGGGTTGTGGATGAACTTCCGCGTGCGAAGTGTGACTTCGGCTATTTCGGAGTCAGCATCTTGGAGGTTCGCGGCCTTGAAACCAATTCATGTTCACGTACTGCTCGCCATCTTCGCGATTCTTGTGTCGTATTGCGACGGCGTTGGCGATATTGTGAAAGTCGGGTATCTGGAAGGGAGGAGGGATCGTCGTCGTTGTCCAGAAGGGCATCCGGTACCTCAATTTCACGATCGCCAAGCCAAACGCTTGGGAGGTTTAACAGATTTAGAAGTTACAGATTTAGAAGTTTGTGTGTAAAGCCTCGTTCTGTGTGGGGGTGTGGCGGTGCATCCAGAATAGGCTTGGTTAAGTACTGGATACTGTGCATACTGTTTATGGGCATCCATTATCTCGTGTATGCAATATATCAGCGCTCAACTCTCCATATCCATCTTTCCACGATACTACTAACACATGCAACACCGCCGATGCAGGTCATGCACCAGGAGGGCAGATTTTTGATCATTCAGCTGGCGCTCTCTGCCCACAGCAAGTAAGCAAGCATGATGGTCGGAGATGTATCACGTTGACTTCTTAAAATAGAGTTCGTTATTGCTATAAGTGTGTTTGGCCACTGGGACAGGGCTTTACATCCTAACGGGCTTCTTTCCACGGCTGTTTAGGCGAGGGACCTGTACTGTTATCCCTGTATGCTGCTTCCAACGTTCCTGGAACGGAGACGCCAATCACCAACCCGTTCTCGTACCCAAAGACGCCGAAAATCGCCAGAGTAGTAGTTACCCGTTCGCGCGGGCGTCGTTATAGTAGTGGATCTACGAGCATTGTTAGCCCCTGGACCGATTATAACACACCGGACCTCCACGATCAAGCACAGGGAGACTCACCGTCTGGTCAGCACAGCCCGGCGGAGTCTGGTAGGCGTACGCTCCTGTGTTGATGAACATGGCCTGCTTCTCGCACACAAGCCAGGCGGCGAGGTTCTGCCTCTTGATCTCGGGGGTGCTCCACGTGAGGGCGTCGCCCTGGAAGGCGAAAGTGCCGAAGTCGTTCTTGGTCGTGTTGAACCAGGTGGCCAGCTTCCGCTGCGTAAGGTCCGCGGGTCTCTCGACGTGCATGTACAGCGGGTCCGAGCCGGCGCCCGTGTTCATGACGAACTGCCCGCCGACCACGTTGCACTGGCTCGCCGTCCTGTGGCTCTCGAGGATCGCGGTCCCCGGCGTGATGGGCGGGCTCGTCTGCACGTACTTGTGGAAGTTGGGCGCCGCAACCGCAGGAACCCAGTACCAGCCTGGCTGCAGCGTCTCGCCAGGCCCGGATTGTCTGGCCGCGTGAGGCTCGCCCCGCGGAACCACGGCGGCTGTTGCTCCGGCCAGGACTGTGGCGAGTGTCGCGATGTTGAACAACATCTTGGAAGCAATGAGATCTAGGTTCTGATGTCGGATTTCCTTATTTCACGATGCGTGGCGGAGAACCCCCTTCCAGATGGTAGGTTTGGGGGGTATTTATTTGGGTCTGGACGACTGCCACGGCAGAAGGCAAGTATACCTGTCACGGACTTAGGATGGCCTACGGGGAGTATACGGCTCTATTATAGCCGCTGCAACACAATGCAGTATATTACACTCATGGATTGTAAGAAGCCTTATATATGGCCAGAACACTACGCTTCCACAGGGGGCTCAAATCCCCACGCATGCTGTGGCATTCGCCAATCGGATAACTCGCTGCAACTTGTGGCCAGAGGCAATAAGTGGGATGATCCATGCCATTGACCCAATGGAGGGTAACGTCCGCGATATTTCGGGGAAAGCTTCTCGAAGACATCTCAAACCCCGCGGAGCAACAACGCGCGGTCGATCGTCTTATCCGACATCCCGGCAAGAAAATATAAGCTTTTTAGGCTGATCTTGGTAGCGGCCGTCGAGAGTTCTATCATGAATACAACAGGTTCAGGCCTCCGAAGCTCAAACGTTAGGGCGAAGTGTTCAACAGGCTTGGCGAAGCTCCATCAGGTGGATGCAGAATAACCTGAGTGACAGGTGTTGCAGCTCGTCGCTCGCATTTAACATCTATCCTGGCGTGCGACGAACGGGAATTGATAGGGTCGCCTCTGGTTAGGAGCGGCAAGCTGGCGTTATTTGCCAACAGTCACTACCATCAATACAGATCAGGATACCGAGTTTAAGGAATGAGTTGATACGCCATTTATTTCCTTCTCCGATTAGTTGCCTCTATTCATTCGTGTGTGAATAGTCTATTCGACCCTTTTACCTGTATCAACTACTCAGGTGGCTTTGGGCTGTGAAGAATCGCTTACTTATACGAGAAGGCCAAGCTACCTCAGCCTCTGGTCCTAACGTAGAACAAGCCTCAGTCGATAATTATCCAAAAAATTGCAATTTCTCTGAAAGACGACCTCGAGTTAAGGACCCATCGCGGGGAGCTGATGTCATGCAATTTAGCGACTGAGGCGCTATGGCCTCCCCAAACCTAGCGCTCGGAGGACGCTATCATTGACGTCATTAGTGGCTGAATTGCGCTGAAGCAGCGAAAGTAGCCGGCCTTGGTGGTTTCAAAATTCAATGAACTCTTGTCGTCGCGCGGTACAGTCGCGCGGTGCAGTCGACACAGCGCGGTTCAATAACCAATAAGCCTCATGAGAGCCGTGGCATGGACGTTTGGTTCCGTAACGGGCTATCGGACACGTTCCATTGCTGGCGTTTCGGGAAATGTATTCTGCACAGTTCCTATAAGAAGAATTCTTCACCGGGGCTTCGGAACCTATAAATCAGCTGTACAGTTCAACGCATCCTCAAGTTATCAAGCCATGAAGCGCGCCGCATCGCCATCGAAAGGGACACACAGAGCTAAAACGCCCCGGCCTCAAGTTCCCGAGTATCACTTGACCCCCTCATTGCGAGATGAGTCTGGAGAGATCGTTTGGCCGGCGCCTAGGGCGCAGATCGAACGTGCTAGGAATTTTATTTTAGAATGGTTTGTCAAACGACGATAATCTCTATGGGCTGGCGAGACCATCAGCTAACGTCTAGAATTAGCGTGGCGGCGCAGAAGAAGACACTGATTGTGCCTGATAAAGATGCCGACGGTTTGACTTCCGGCGCGATCCTGCAGAAGACGTTAGTCTTGCTCGGGCTGCCACAAGACTTGATATCGGCCCACCTGCTCAAAAAAGGGGGCAACATACATGGGGAGCTTGAGCGCAAGGCAATGGCCGCTCATGATCCCGCATATATCTTCGTTCTTGATCAAGGGTCGCGCAAATCACCCCCTGTCATCGATGGGCGCCATAAGGCTCTAGTGATCGATCACCACTGGGCATTGGACGATGATTTCCCAGAGGGCTCGGAGCACGTCACGGCTTGCAACTCCCCGCCTATTGCGACAAGCTCTCTTCTGACGTACCACATATGTTCCGAGCTGCACGAGCAGGTTGCAAGCACTTGCGACTGGCTATGTGCTATGGGGACACATGGTGATTTGGGAAATACGCTGAAATGGGAACCACCTTTTCCAGACATGAAGGCAACCTTTAAGGCATACACGAAGAAAGCCATCAACGACGCAGTATCTCTCATCAACGCGCCCCGGCGGACAGCATCATACGGCGTTCCAGCCGCGTGGGCAGCGCTGATCTCGGCTTCGTCACCAGGAGACCTCCTCAAGAACCGGAACTTATTAGCCGCCAGAGCGGAGGTCAACGCTGAAGTCGAGCGGTGCACGCACACGGCGCCGAAATTCTCCGCCGACGCGAAGATCGCCGTCTTCAGGATAAGCTCCGCGGCCCAGGTCCACCCAGTGATCGCGACGCGATGGGCCGGACACCTACAATCACCGAAGCTCGAGGTCGTCCTCGTGGCCAACGAGGGTTACCTCCCGGGCGTGGTCAACTTCTCCTGCCGGGTACCGAGGAGCGCTAGGGCGCGAGACAACCCCCCGAATATCATCGAGGTACTGAAGGGGGTCGCGGACAAGGCAACCGACCCAACGCTTCGGGCGCGGCTGGGCGAGTCGTTCGCCAGGGGACACAAGGAGGCCAGCGGCGGTATCGTGCCCAAGGAGGAGTTCGAAGAATTGATGGCGATTCTGGAAGTCGGCAAGAAACCGGAGGGCACCAGCCCGAAGAAAACCAAGGCGGCAGGGCCAAAACAGTCGAATACCCTGATGAACTATTTCAACAAAGAGAATACCAAAAAGATATAAACCTTTTATTAATTCTCCAGGTTAATAACACCTATGATGGTGTACATGTTCGGTGCCAGTCTCTAATTTTCGGCTCCCAAAACCTGCCCGTCAAGCCAGCCACTAGGCACTACTGGCGCTTCCATAATCCCATTCTACGAAATCTATTCCGGGAACCCGGTCCGTCTACGTCCAAGCAGAACCTCCTTTCGAACTTCCCTCTCCTTTCATATAGAAATCCAGCCACTGAATAGCCTGGAGAAACACCTGCTCCTTGGCGAACTTGTTGTACTTCTCGTCGTGTATGTGGCGGACGGCAAACCCATGCGGGACGTCGGAAAAGAGATTTGTCTGAAAGGGTACCTTGGCTTCTGTCAACATCATCTCGATCTCCTGCCGCTGAAGCCGATTAACGTAGCCGTCTCCACCTATTTCGCTGGTTAATTCACCCGTTCTCAGGATAGGTCTACGCCAAGGACACGGCTTACCAGCAAAGGCGATGCTGACGGGCCTTTCGATGCTCAATATGTCTTCCTCCTCCACCCAGGTCGGATGCGCCATGAACCCGGCGCGGAGGTAGCCGGGCCGCAGGAACCGCGAGAGGTACTTGTTGCCGATGGAGTACCCGACGCCGGCGATCGTCCTGCACCCGGACCCCTTCATCTCGCGCAGCACCGCGCAGACGACAGGCCCGACGTCAGAGGGCAGGTGCTTCCGGAACCAGGCCGTCTGGCTCCAGTTCCTCGGGCGGTCGAGGGGCACGGCGTCGCCGCGGAACAGGTCCGGCATCACGACGAAGTACCCGTTCGCGGCGAAGCTGTCCGCGAGCAGCTTGTTGTTCTCGAATGTGATGCCCATTGCGTCCGTGAAGAGCAGTATCGCATCCTCCATGGACTCGCCGGGGGGTTTCGAGAAGTACGTTTGGACTGTTGGTTCGCTCGGGTTAGGAACTGGACTCCGAGAGCTTTGAGTGGTGTTCGGAGACGGAGTGTCCTCTTACTTCCATCAATGGTACGGGTTAGGCCGACCGGTCGTCCTTCGTGTAAAGTTCCTCGGGTGCAAGCGTGTGATAGCGGCTGAGAATTGTCCATTGGACTCGTTAAGGATGTTTATCCAGGTGATCAATTGAAGATCAGATTAGGGCTGTGGCTGCACATAGAGACTAAAAAGCGGGATCGTGACTCCCCAATACGCCGGACTGGGGTCAGAGCTAGGTAATATGCCCGGCCGGAAGGAAGTATGCCCTTCAGACGTGGTCTCCAGGTTGAACTGTCTAGTGCGGCTCAAACGCCGCTTATGGACAAGCAGGAAGGGAGTTATATCAAAATTAGAAAATGTGCTGATGGCCCTCTGGGTTCAAATTAAGGAACATGATTTGCGTTTCTGTACCGTATTACCTACCACATACAGAATAAAACCGCACTGACGACCCAGGTAATGGATAAGTTTATAAGCAAGCAGAAAGGACGTAAAATAGGCTTTTCAGGCTTCGGAAGCTGGTATTTTTACTCAAGTATCGAATATTCAGAATATTCCGAGGGCGATTCTCGAAGAATCAATGGCTTCCGGGAGCCACCATGGCAATTTGCACTCCCCTCAGCGCGACACACTCTTCGACTGAGCTGCGATGCAGCGTATTGACACCCTATTTCTCAAAACGTAACACGATAATAAGTGATCCGAAGTCCACGTCTACGGGAATTATTCCATGTACGGGGACAACTGGCTCCAGTGAATGAAAATTCCTCTCTTGATACGTCCACTATCATCGCTGCATGCTGAAGCAAAACTACACGATGTGATGCTTCCTAGGGCAATCATTAGTCACTAATAACCAACCCCACCCCTTCCCTTTTCTCTTCCATGGGTTCGAGGAATCGTCAATATTTTGAGTTTAGGATGTCGCTGCATAATATTCCGAAGTGTGTCGAGTCCGAGCCCAATGAAATTTCGCAGCCTTAGAACTCCTCTTCCCCCTTTATTTTCATGTCTAACTTTAGGCCATATCTAGGGCATAACTTTATTAATCTCTCGACGACGTATGTCGATTCTTCCTCGCGAAACATCGTCGTCTTGTGAGACCGATTCCGACATTCACAATCATGCGCCGGCGGATTCGCTTCATCCGAAGAAGGCCCAACTCGTGCACCGGAGCAGTCGGCTCTAGCAGCGGACCTTTCCCATAGGGATATTAATCCCAGAAGCCTTAGGGGCCAGAGAGCACAGCACTCGTCCTTGATCTGTGGGAGTCGCAGCCCGAAGTGGCCCCTGGCCATCCCCAGGACCCTACTCCGCTCAATGGACCTCCGTAACTGCGCTGCGTAGAAGGGGGAGCTGGACACGGTGATCACGGATTAAGTTACGTATCCGAATTAATTAGACGGGGTTGCTCGTGCTCCAGAGAGAGTTTGAGAACTCGCACCCCCGAACCCGAACCCACTGGTGGCGTGATCGACGGAAGCGACGGGAATGTATAACGTTCTGGATCGCGTTCTTCGGTACCATCTTCGCCATAGCGTCTCTCAGCTATCGCTCGTCTCGGCCGTCACGGACAGTGTCTCGAAGAAGCAGGCTATCCTCGCGAATGCGTACGCTAGCAATGCAAATGTCTTTGGCTGATTCGGGGGCCCCTTCTATTGAGGTCGCTTCAACACACGCAGGAAACTACCCCACTGATGTTCTTAATACCTTGCTTCGCCGTCCTTATGAACCATTGTTCTGCAACGGTTACGGACAACATTTTGGACTCTGGTGGATGAACACCACCGACGCGTTGCCATCCCAAGGTTCGACTTCTAAGACGCCCTTAACATCCTCAGTTCCGGTCGTAGCCACGACCACGGCCATAGGAAAAGTTTTCACAGTAGCGGAGGAGCATTCTAACGAGAACTGTAGCGCTGGGCAAGAGGAAGTTGTCAAGGAGGACCAGAAATCTAGAAACGTAGGTTTAATTGAATGTTGCTCCGACTTGCACGTATGACCCCTAACCCCTAACCCCAACCCTAACACAAGTCCCAAATTCTACACCTCGGCCAGCCTCGCCACCCCACCTCACCTCACAACTTCCCCGCGGCCTTGAGCGCCCTGTCCCCGTCGACGAGGACGCACCAGCCCTCGGCGCCCCTGGTGCCGCCCTCCATGCCGGCGACGACCTCGCCGCCGTAATCCTCGCGCGCGAACCGCAGGACCTCGTCGTCGAAGGTTCCCGGCTGGAGCCAGACGGCGGGGACGCCCAGCTCGCGGGCCTCCCGCAGCACCTTGAGCGTCGCCGCCGGCGGCGTCACCACCGACACCGACGTGCGCTTCGGGTCCGGCAGCGCCGAGAGCGATCGTAGCGCCGCGTGCGACGCCCCGGCGGCCTCGACCGTCGCGCTGTCCCGGTTGATGGGCGTCGTGGGTAGCGAGCGCTGGAGGTACCAGGCAAAGACTGTTTATTGGTGGCGTGGTTAGTTATGTGGTTTCCGCGCAGTGCGCTCCAATTTTTCCTGTATGGCGAAGTCGGGGCGTGATCATGGAGGCAGGGGTACGATTGTAAATATGGGTTGTGCATCACGTGCATGCACTTCGGGACTTACTCTTGTTGCCGAACTTGGCGGGGTTGGAGCTGGCGCCGACGACGGCGAAATGCATGGAGGACATGAAAGCCCGGGCGGTCGCTTCGGTTGTCATCTTGAGCACAGTTGGGATGTATAATAATTCGGATTGAACTTGCTTTGATTAGGAGAGAAGAGAATTATATAGTTCCTGATAGCAAAAAAGCAGAGTGCAGGGTGGTGAGACACTCGATTTGTAAAAGCGCCTGTGACAAATAGTAGTAGATGGCGAGCTGGAAACAGAAGGCTTGGCGCGGTCCCCGTAATGCGACTGGACTTGACGTACTTGCCCCTTTTGGTGACTTCTGGTGTTTTAAGCCGACCCCTTAGAGCCGAAGCATCCCGGCTCCGAGCGGCCCCCCCTGACAAATTATACCCACCATCGGCGCCTAATCGGGACCCCTGGCCATATAATTTGAGAAACAGATGTCAAGAGGCTTCTCCGACCTTCCAGGACTGGGGTTTCACGGCCAAGTCTCAAGCAATACTCAATTCAATTAAGCCACACGATGGCGACATTCTCGTGCGCATATCTATTTCTAAAAGCCTCCCAGATACCCAGCATGCACGTGCGCGGAGCTGACATGCAGCCAGCCGGCCGACGTTCTCCGCCAAGGCCTACGCGGCCTTCCGGCCGTCCTACCCAGCGTCCCTATACCGCACTGTGCTGTCGTTCCACCAACAGCAACAGCAGCCGCCCGCTCCCCGGCCGCGCCAGACGACGCTGCTCGATATGGGGTGCGGCCACGGCCTGATATCGCGCGCCCTGGGCCCGCACTTCGACGCCGTGCTCGCGCTCGACCCGTCGGCGGGCATGGTGGCGCAGGCGCGGGAGATAACGGCGGCGGACGAGAGCATCAGCGGCGCGGAGAAGGAGAAGATCGCTTTCCGCGCGGGCCGCGCCGAGGACCTCGCGGACTTCGTGCCCGGGGAGGCCTCCATCGACATGGCCGTCGCGGGCCAGGCGGCGCACTGGTTCGACTACGGCCGCGTCTGGCCGAGCCTGGCGCAAGCCGTGCGGCCGGGGGGGACGCTGGCCTTCTGGGGGTATAAGGATAACGTGCTATTGGGCGCGGAGCCGGCCACGGAGATCATGGAGCGGTTCGGTGAGTGGTTAAGGAATTTCCGGAGCCGTCTCTTTTCCCTTGTCCCTTAGGTAGTTCGCGGGTATGAAGTTCCCGCTGGAGGCTTTCTGGGCGTTTATGGATCCCGAGACATGCCTTGTAATCCCCAGATATTCGCCGAATCATCTAGAACGACTACTGACTCCAGCTGTCGCAGTGTACGGGTTCGGGGAGGTGGCTCCGGGAATTGAGGGGATGGGCAGGGTATGTATATTCCCGGAACCGCCCAAGCAAGCTTTCCCCATGTCTTGGCTAGAAAGCAAACAACCAGCATTTCGCGATTCTGCGCCTATATCACTCTTGACCCTGAGTCCTCTGGGGAAAGGTCGCCGGGGCCTTCTCAACCGACCGCCCACTATAGCTTCCCAAAATGTGCAATCGCTAACCGCCCGCGTCTTTGCCAGTTCTGGGAGCAGCCAGGCCGCAACATCCTGCGAGACCTCCTCCGCAGCGTGGTCCCACCGGAGGAGCACTGGACGGACGTGCGGAGGCTCCTGCACGAACCCGGCGAGAGCGGGGACGCCGAGACCCGCTGGCTGCGGAGGACGATGCGGCTCGGCGAGGTGGAGCAGTACACGCGGACGTTCAGCTGCTTCGCGGGGTGGCGGGAGGCGTACCCGGACGCGAGGAGCAGGGAGGAGGGCGGAAAGGGGGATGTCATCGATGTCATGTGGGACCGGATGGTCGACGCGGTGCCCGAGTGGAAGGCCATGGGGGATATGTGGAGGGACATCGAGGTCGTTAACGACTGGGGTACTTATATCCTCATGGCGAGGCGGCGCTGACCCCTTCGGGTGGGAGGATGCGTATGTAAGGATGCGTATATAAGCGTAAGCTAGTTAGGTGTGATAGAACTCTGATGGCGATTTCAAGGACCCCGCGCATATTATCTTCAATGTCCTCAAAGGGAAAGTCACTTGTATCGGCATCGGGAACCTTGTCCCTCCGGCGCTCTGATATAATCTTAGACGAACGATACACGAAGCCCATGGCATAGGAACCCTAGCGCTCTGTCATCCCATTCTATCATCGCATACCAAATGACACGGCATACCAACGAACCAAGCTGCAGAGGGCTAAACACATCAGATCTACTTCTTTCATAGCACCCATACTCAATAACCCTCCTCCCAAAGCTCCTTGCGCCACGCCTCCGTGAGCCTCTCATCGGGGCCGTAGACCTCCTGCCAGCCGACGAAGCCGCGATCGAGGACATAGACCTTCTGCTGCTTGACCTTCAGCTCAGTCTCAGAATTCCCGTCCTCAGTCCCTTTCTCCTCCTTATCCCCCTCCGCAACCCCTTTCCCCTCCGCCTTCGCCTGCTGCTGCTGGGCCTGTTGGGCTTCCCTCTCGCGCAGGTACCGGAGCGCGGCGGAGGGCCCGCGCTGCTTGCTCAGCGCGCAGTGGAACACGACGGTGTCCTTGTCGGCGAGCTGGCGCAGCAGTGTGGGCATCGTGGCGTCGAGGCTGCCGCTGGGGAAGTGCAGCGACGACTTGATGTGGCCGCCTACGTGGTCTTTTTCGAAATGGGCAGATTAGTGAATGGGTAACCCGTAAGAATAGGGCATACGTATGTAGTATACGCAAAGTATGTATCTACACTTTAGGTAAGACGAATACGGGGAAAGGGCGACGTGCGATAGATGCTGCGCCGGGTCTGATGTCGAAGAATGAAAGATGAATCACCACAAAGAGCCCTTAAGGTAGCTAGGTTGTACCAAACCTCTCCTCCTTAACCTCCCCTCCTTAACCTCCCCGCTTTAACCTCCCCTCCTTAACCTCCTCTCCTTAACCTCCCTCCTTAACCTCACCTCCTTCGCCTCCCTCCCCGTCCTTCCCAAATCAGGCCAAACCAAACCGACTAACAAACAAAGAAAGACATCGAACAACATTCAAGCAAGCAAAAATATAACAAGCAACGTACCGTCATCCCTTACATCCACGATAGCGACCTTGGACCCGGGGCTCGGGTTCTCGATCTCTTGCTGCGCCTGCGCGAGGACCAGGTCCTTGAGTCTGTCGGCGCTGATGCGCTCGAGGTCCGCTATGGTTGTTGCGGACGCCATCCTCCTGCTGTTGGCGTTGATGCGCCTGACACTGATGCTGATGAAGTGGATGTGTTGTCTGAGATTCCCCACCGCGGCTCTTCTCATGAGATATAGATAGATAGATCGGTGGGCTTATGTGCGATGTGACTTAGACCGATCGATTATCGTGGGATAAGTGGTGGATATGTGAGAGGTTAACAAAGACAGAACAACTTGTGGGAGGGCTTTACAAGGCCTTATTTATGTATGTTGGCGTTGTGAGCTGAGACGTTTCTTGATTGCGTGATCTTGAGGCTCGCTTGCGATCTGCTCCAGTACCCCGCTATATCGCGGTAGATGCATAATACCCCGTTGTTGCATTAAGGGGCGACCTCCACCCTCAGGCCTCAAGATGAAAACAGATTAATAGGCCGGCTGTCTTGGTCAATTGCTCGTTCTCCCCCCAATTTACGACATCACAGCACATCAGTTTCTGCGATGCAGGGCGGATTGCAGAGTCCCGTCTCCGTAGCAATGAACAGCCACGGTCCACCCTCGCAAAAGCAGCTACACAAATCAGTTCAAGTTCAATGTGAGACGAGTCTGCAAACATACACGTGAGGGTTATGTCGAGCCATAGTATGCGGCTTAGCCGCCTGATTGTCGTTCAACGACTCTGGACCAGATTTAGTACAGTTTCGGACGGAACAGTAAACAAACAAGTCTTGCATGTTCTCCTGGGAGCTGGTGGCATCACGAGCTGGACAAGTTTGCAGTGGAGACCAGTCCATAACTGAACGGAGTCTAGTCTCACGAGGATTCGGTAGATCCGGGTTCGGGTTTGGAATCGTGGCTTCGGAAGTTAGCAGAGACCAAACGGAGTATAAACTGAGACTGTACTCACCACGGACCGCAAGGGTGGTGTTCGGATCAGTAGAACTCTGGAATGTGAACGGTGCGTTGTCTGTCTGGCTAGAGAGTACAGTCTGAGTATGTGCGGGGACTTGTCTACGTGCTTTGGTTCAGACCGCGGGCATCCTATGAGCGGTGCCTCGGGATCTGTCAGGCCGATATCTGTGTGCAAATGTGGTCCAGCAGGGTCCGTTGACCGGAAGTGCAGCCGGGATCCGAGCCAGCCACTCGAACGGCGGGCGTGGGAGACGGGCACACGGGCACTCCAGGCGACGATAGGTAGCAGGACGCAAGGACAGGTGCGATGATACTTCGTGGTGGCACGCAGCCAACAGAGCGTCGATGGCCTATAGCCATGATAGAAGGCCGGTCGACCACGACCACACGGCCAGTTAAAGAATACACTGGGACGTTCCTGCCTACTGTGTGTCTCGTTCGTGCCGACCCGAAGCGGGATAGGTGCGCTTGGGGTCGAGTTTACCTCCAGATCGGGTAACGCATGCAGATAGATACAAACTCCGAGTATATACTCAAACTAGGCCGGCATGAAGTTGAATTTCGAATACGATATGCCCGAATCATAATTCGTCATCTTGGGATCTTGGACAGGTATCCAGTTAAAACTAATTTGTAGTGGACTGACTGGGAGCTGGCGCTTATTGTACCGGTATGAGACGCGTTCTTGCCATACATGTGATTCACCATTGGGTCAATGAAATGTTAGGTGCGTACGTGGATGGCCGGACGACTGAAGGATGGAAAAGAGAGAGCAGGCGCCGAATACGTTGGGGGTAGGTGAATGAGAGTAGCCGAACCATGCTCGACTATTCTGGAACATGGGGTTGTTTAGAGGCAGAGAAGAGGACCGACACTCGAGGCGATATGATATGATTTATAGGATAGTTGGAAGCGGCTATACGGGTGCCCTAGCCCGGGGTCATGTGGTTGGGCATAGTCACCATGTACGATGGAGATTCGGCTGCGGTCTGGTGGTGAAGCATGCCACAAAACGTCTCGAGAACCGAGGTAGATAGACAGATACCTAGGTATGAAGTGCTCTTATATGACAATTGAGTGCGAGCGCGATGCGGATGCAGTCAGTCTGCTGACGAGGGAGCGACCCACGCCCGCTCTTGCTGTGAATACCTCTTGTATGATGCCATTACCCCTCGCGTACAACTTGGGTACTCGTGGCTGCCTTCGAGGGCAATCAATCTGCTCCGCTCTCTATAATGACCTCCGCCTTCAGATATCCAACAAATAATGGCAGGGTAGCCGACAGGAGTTGTCGCTACACCGGAGGCCGCTATCTTAGTAGCACTCGTGTCGCGATGATTACGTTACTTATGACACATGGCCGCCCTATATAATTTTGGGCATTTCAAAGGAGGTTTCCGTGTATTCGTGGGTGGAACCATCTGACCAAGAATCAGCATGTCTCTGCGGCTGGACAGCGAAAAGAAAAGAGCATACATATATAATGGCGCGTGGTTAATACTAGCGTGTCGATGGAAAAAGGACTCTGTGATAGTGCGAAGGGATGAATATTAGCCATAGCAGGGTAATCGTACCATCACTTATCTGAAGCAAAGTTCTGTAGTGGTAGGTATTCCTTGCATCATGTTCCGGATAGGGTTTATGCCGGCATAAATTCTTAAGTCATCTGGGCAGGGTGGAGGACTGTAACTCAGTAAAACATATCATATTCATGTCATGTCTTGCGCTACTTCCCCTCGGAAGGGACCCCGACAGTCGTGAGACGAATACCCGTAATATATGAATTTGCTAAATGTGGCAGCAAAGAGTTTGGCGATCCCACCGGGATGTCGAAGGCCCCGTCTAATATCCGAAGCCCAGACATTCATAATCCAAAATCGTTGCTAATAATATTGCCACAGGGTGACCAGCCCCGGATGCGGCCGACGCTGCCCGGCCTCGCTCGGATGAATTTTCAACCGCTGTCGAAGCCCTAAACCTTGCCAATCCAGCCGGAGTTGACAAAGAAGTCGAAGAGCCTGCTGCCTTTCTGGGAGTCCAACCTACTGATCTCCTTGACCTGCTTCTTCTTCAGTGTGCCGTTGCCCTTGAGCGCCTCTTTGAGCACCTGCTCCTTGATCATCAGGTACGGCTTCGGCTGTATCCGGGACACCTTGCAGATCTCCACCTCCTCCGGCGTGAGCAGATGCAGATCCGGAGCGTTCTCCTCGCTCAGCGCCAGAGGCTGCACGCCGGAGATGGGCTGCGCGACGAACCGCTGCTTGCTGGGCGTCGAAGTCCCGTTAGTAACGACTCCGTTGGTGGTGGCTCCGTTCGTATGTCCGTTCGTGGACGGCTTGGCGTCGCCGGCCACCGGGTCCGGAGTGGCTTGGGCCGCCGCCCCCGGTACGGCTCCGTTCGCGGCCGGCCGGAAGGGGAGTTCGGGTGCGACCAGGATGGCGGCACCGCTCGGAGGTTCGGGTTGGACTGTCTGTTTGTTACGCTGGGCCGAGGCCAAACGGTCTCTGTCCATCGAGCCCATCGGTATGGCCTTCTGGATACGTTGCTGCTTCTCCTGCTCGTACTTCTCGCCGCTGCGCAGATCCCCGATCTTCATCTTCCTCCACTCCTGCAGCTGGGTGATGGCCTGCCGCAGATTCAGCTCGTCCACGAGACCCTGACAGAAACTCTCGAAGTCGTCGTGGTTCATCATACGCGCGAATGGTTTCGCTTTGTTCACGATGTCGCGCTCCTCTTTACTCCGCCTTTTCTCGATCTTCATATTCTCTCGGTACTCAAGCAGGTTGTGCTCAAATATGACCTTCTTCCGCTCTACGCGCTGGGTTAACCGGCTGTTGTAGATGTCCATGACTGTCAGCTTGAGCTCCATCTCGGGCTCCAGCTCGCCTGTCCTCGGGTTTATGCCGTCGCCCGGGTCGAACTGCATCAGCTGCACCGCCTCCTCGGCCTCATTGGCGTATTCGGTCTCAAACTCTAGACGACCCGGCATGTATCCCTGGATCTCGTGGCAAGAGGGTACGCTGGCAGTAGGTTTGGTCTTGGGCGGCAGGGGCGGCGCATTCTTCTGGGCCTCCCGGCGTTCCTCGATCCTCCGCTTCTTGCGGGCTTGGAACTCTTCGCGGGAGATCTCTTGGGCCAACTCCATGTCGGTTGGACGACATCGCTTCGGTAAGGGAAAGCATGGTGAGTTGACGTAGATGTCGAGGTAGTGATCGCGAACTTCATCTTTATGCCGATATCCGCCGATGTGATCTGCGATATCCGCCCAGGATCCCAAGCCATAAATTTCGCAGCCTTCTAAGAGTAGGAGTTCTTCGTCTGCACCCCAATCGCGGTCGAATATGGGAAAGGAATTCTGCTCGATCACCCTGTAGGGATGCGTGGCGGGTTGGTGCGAACCGCTAGCGGAGCCGCTGGAGAAGCACTGGACGCAGAGGTCATACTCGTTGCAGGCGCTATGGGCACATCTAATGCGTACCTAGAATTTGACGAGGGGCCGTCAGTTTTGTGTGCTCAAGTGCCCAGCAAAGGGGGCGCGTCCATGGGTGCTCATGTGAGTGGGGGTAGACGGATGGGTCTCATAAGGCCGTAGGCCGACGGCACTTCCGGAGACATGCCGGCCGATAATTGGTAGCCAGACAAACACCGAGACAACCGTGGACGACGGTTATGAC
>QJNS01000371.1:4615-53383 GCA_004154925.1 Monosporascus cannonballus | reverse complement strand
GGGGGGGGGTTTCCTAATGTCTCCAGATGAAACCCAGAAATCAAAGGCGCCGGAGCTGATGCAACAACGACGGGCACAACCCATGGCATGGTACCAGGGGGCCAACAAACCAATCAATCAAACCGACCGATCCGTCCATTTCAATCCAACAACGCCGCGAACCGAATAGAGACCGTGGGAAGGAAGAGTACGCCTGCTGCTAACAAGGGGGCTAGGAGGCGAACTCCTGCTGCCACTTCACAAGGTCCCTGGCCAGGGCGTCCATCATCTCCACACAGCTCATATCCTTGAACTCCTTCAGCGACAGGCCGGCGGTTGCCGCCGACCCGTTGGTAAGCAGAGAGGCGTTATCTACCTTCTCGTTACCGCCGTCGCCATTGACCTCGATATGGGATACCGGGTTTGCCGAACCATGGTCGGTCGTGTTTTGGGCGGGACTAGCTTTCGACTCAGCCAGGGTATCGTTGGCCAATTCGATCTGTGTCCTTGTGATGTATTCCAGGATGTTGTTTGCGCGCCTCTTCATGTCGCTCATGGTAACGCGAGAGTTCATTCCACCCTTGGATTTGTTGCCATGCTTACTGCTACTGTCGTTGCCCGTGAGTTTCGAGTGCGACGTGGTGTTCTCGTCTGCATTGCGGGTGACGTCGCGCGACAGCGACCTTGCCGGCGAATCGTCGTGGTCATGGTTATCGCGCTCTTTGGTGTACTGATTCCTTCCCTTGCCCTTCTTGTGCTGCGACGTCCCCTTTTTCTTATTTGAACTGGCCGGTGCTTGTGCTGTGGGTGGTGTATCGGGACGAGGATGGGACGATGCGGGAGGATCTGGCGGTTGTACCGACTCCGTAACCCTGTTTGCTGCGGCCCGAGCGGCGAGGGGTAGCTCTTCAGACGGATCCGAGTCTATATCGGGATCAGCTTCAATTCCCTCGATCTCATTCCCCGGAGGCGTACCGTCAGCCCTTCTTCGCTCCGCACGGCCTTTGCGTTTACTAGCCGCCTCGGCCCGCTTGCGTTCTTGCTCTTCCCGTCGCTCATCGCGCTCGGTCTTCTCGCGAATGTTTCTTGTCGTGTTTCGGGATTTCTTGGAGCCGTTGCGAAGAGAGGTCTCGTCTTCCGAGTCGTCTTGCCCAGTCGACGGCGGCTTCTCAGCAGCAGGTGAAGGTGATTTTGAGTCAGTTCGTTGCCGCTTAACGTTCTCCAGCTTCCTACCAACGCGGTCAGCCTGAATAAACCATGACCGGGTCGTCGCTCGAATACGTACTCCTCACTGTCGTCCCTGCCTCGCTTCGGCCGTCTGGTGAGGGCAGGTTCGTGCTCCTCCGGAATTGCGTCTTCTTTGCTTGCCTCGATGGCTCGACGCAATTGTTCCTCCTCGTCATAGGCGGCATCCCGGCTATTCATGGTAGACCTCCGCTTGGACGTGTAGGCGGCTGCTGCAGACCGTGAGTTCTTGCCGCTCCCGTTGACTTTGGGAGACCGCGCACCATCCTTGGTTGTAGAAGTGGCTCTCGAGGCGGCTCGCGAGGTTCGGTGGATGGGTAAAAAGATGGAATATTTTTGCCTGGAAGCCATGGCGTTAGCAATTCGGTTATGATAAATTATCCAAGATGGCGGGTAGTAAAAGGGTTGAACAAAGAGAGAAGCAGGCTGCGACAGTGGGATGGGAGTCGAGGTCTGCGCCGACCCGTCAGCGCGCCTCAGCCAAGGCTGAGCGAACCAATGCGACCACCTTCATCTGTTTGAAAGATATTTAAATCGGGAATAATTACCCATTGCTTGCTGTGTAAACCTTATGTAGGTCCTTGCGACACTGTTCGCAAAAATACTCGACGTCGTCGGGATTGGACTCTTCTGTGGTGAAGCCGACACAGGCGCTGTGCTGCCAGGAATTGCAGATCTCGCATTGCACGAAATTGCCAGCCATCTCGTCCGTAATCTCGATGCCGAAGATTCGTTCGTAGTCGACGGGGTCTTTGAGGCCATGCTTCGCGTCTTGGTCGAAAGGCGGCGGCCCCGGGTACTCGTCGTGGCCACAAATGCAGCGAACGGCTTCGTCGTCGTCCTGGGCGTCGTCGACGGCGGGGGTCAGGTCGAGCAGTTCGATCTTGGGCTGCTTGTCGCGCTCCTCGTCTTTTCCGCGCATACTTCGACGGCGCACAATAGTATCTTCGTTCGTAATCGAATTTGCGTCCTCGGGAGGTTCGGAGGAGAGCGAACCGCTTGCGGTAGACTTGATGGGCGACCCGGTCTTCGCAAAGGCTCTCGTGCTTCGCTCAGCACGTCCGGAAGTGCTTGACGTGGTAGAGGAATTGTGCGATTGTGATTGGGATGTTCTCGCTCGAGAAGAACGCCTATTGAGGGTATCGGCCATGTCGAGGAGGGAGGGAGGAAGAGAGGGAGGGCGAAAGAAGGGGGGGTTTTGGGAGGATTCGAGCAGAGAGCTTGTGTGTGTGTCTCTCTCTCTAGAGGGAACTCTAGGAACGGAGTTCCGACTACCTTAAGCTAAAACAAATAGCTAATCTGACTCGATGGAAGATATGGAGGAATTGGAGGGTAACCTAGAAGTTCTAAAAGCTATCATGACCGAACCGAATACTCGAAAGGGTTTTTATTTTTATTTTTTTTACATCTTCCAAGGTTGTAGTAACGAGGGTGGTAGTATTGGTGGTCTGGTGGTGCTTGCCGTGGAATAACCTTCCTAGGGTACCCTACATACCTATCTAGACGCTATTGAAGCACTAGGTTGCACTGTAGACACATACCGTTATATGCATAAGACGCAAAGTGGGTAAGAATAATAGGCACATACACCCTGTAATAAAGCTCAGACGAATTGTGAACTCCGAGTAGACTGGGTTGTCAAGGGGAAGCTGGTCGGAAAGTGGTAACTTTTTTGGGGCCCCCGTCGCATCATTACAAGCGCGCAACCTCACAGTATGAATTCGGATCACAGTAACAGGCGCTGCAACTAGGTAAATCCTTGGCGCTTGAGGGGGGGTTCGGAGTCAGGACTCGCGACGACCGCCAGATGCGATGCTGCCCACATCTAATTTTGAGCCGGCCATCATCGCGCGGGGCAATATGCACATAAGTGTCATGTTGCACGAGACTTCCATGGAAACTATGGGCGTACTGAAACTATATACCTAGTACATGTGCCCTTGCTATATATATATATAGATATATGTCTTTGCATTATATGAGTGACCCGTTGTCGCTCGACATCTCCGTATTATTGCCCAGCGTAACCTGTTCAAGGATCAACAATAGATATCTGTTAGACTTCTCGTCTTATTCAGCAAGGTTGCGAACAACTATTTACTATCTCTCTTCTCTTTCTCGGTTCTTTTTATCCAGTTCGAAATGCGAATAGCTGACTAAATCGAAAAGATCTTGCCTATACTAGAGCTAACCATCTCTTATCTGTATGTGTAAATACGTCTCGTAGGTGTTAGACACTTTATTACTTGTCAACGGGCTTTGGCAGATCTTAAGTAGGTACCTAGGTATGCTTCTTGAGAACCATCAAGTGCTGTAAACCTGTGCCAGCTATACATGTATAACTGCCTCTAGTTGTGCATTTATGCAGGTATATCTGGGATATGATGCGAAGAGGCTTAGGTACCTACCCATGTACCTACATGATGCGTCTTCCCAATAGGGTTTCCTGTTTAATCCTTGGCTTTGGATGGGACGCCTCCTCTGGGGTTTATGGATGAGCCACACCCACTTCATGCCTCCGCCTCTGCCTGTGCTAAGGTCATTATCGCAACAAGCACAATTGATCAACCTACCACTCGTAACCATCGGAGATCTCTCTTAATCACTACCTAACTTAGAACTTACTACTTCGTATATGCGTCTCATCAAGGCTGTACATCAGAAAATAGTCTGCCCAGAGCAAAACCGACAACGTCGCTCTCACTATCGTTCACTGCTGTCTGGGTTATCTGGCTATTCCATGTTAGCTTATCGACTTATGTTAGGGTCATAGCTGTTCATTATTTATTGCAATACCCACTTGGCCTCCCACATCCCACCTCCCTACGATATCCCCCGTTCTCCGGGGAAAGAGCAAGAAGAACCCACGGAGTGTCTTCGTCCACCTCGCCAAGATACATGCCATAGCCGCCTGACTACGTGGTTTGCGTACGTTGCTGTCACTTCTGCTGCTGCTTCTTCTTCTTCTTCTGCTGTTACAGTGTCTGCCGCTTGACATTGGTAATCCCACAAACGTCATTCCCCTCCTCTTAGCCTCCCAGAACCCACGAGACTCGCATTGCAAGTCAGGGCTTGCCTTCCCGTATGTGTACCTAACCTCCCCTATCCCGGCGCCGCTCTCCGTTCCTGCCACGTTTTCACTCTCCTATCTGGACGGGAAGTCTCTATGTCTGTGGGATAGGCGAGTAGGTAGTGCCTACTCAGCCACCAAGGTGGTTGGTTCTGACTACGTCCCTACATGTCTACCTAGGTAGGTAGTCGTATACACAACCCACTCTTCGAGTGTTTTGGAAGTCATGTGGTCATCTACCTATAATTCGTAGAGTTCAGAGCAGCGTTCTTAACATAGGGACTAATAATTGCTTCTCAAGCCGCTATCTCTCCCCTCCGCTCGGCTCCGCTTGATACGAAATCGGCGACGACGTCCTCTGGTACAGATAGTCCTATTTCCTTCAACCGCCGCAAACCGTGTATATCGCTCAACCTGCCGGCCTGGTCTTATAACGCCCCTGGTTTGAATAATGTGATGGGTATGTTGCTGCCTCCTGCCTTTAGGATTCGGCGGGGAGGTCGTCCATTCCGAGGCCCTTGCCCCCTTACTCGACTCTGACTCTGCCACCCCATCTCTCAACCGCGACCACAGCAGGCACCAGATATCGCCATGATATTGATATCTTAGGACAATTCGTGGCCTATATCAACCCCGTGACTCTGCAGGAGAGATGTTATAGCCTATCCTTGAACCCATTTCAAGATCTTCCCAACACTCCACGTTGATGGCGGCTGATGGAACCCCCTTCACAATCGAATCTTTTGGCATTGATGCTTCCCTTAACCAGATCATCCCTTGGCTGTTTAAGGGCCTTCTCATCATGTATCCCTTTATCGCAGGCTTCGGCATGGCAGTATGGCTAACGGTTGCCCGATATCGCCGCCGTACAGGGTACTCGGACAACATGTCTCCCGATTCTACTTCTTCGCTGTTCCCCGATCGACCCATTCGGCCGCTACCCAAGCGTCGGTTGCGAGAACGATTGTCCCCTGACGTCGCCGATACCATCAAATACCCACCGGCACCCCAGAACATCCCTCCCCTGTTCGCCTACCCTTATAACTCTAAGGAGGACTTTGCCTTGCTAGGGACTGAATCCCCGGGCATTGAAAACCGCGAGAATATAGGGGAACGTGGGCAAGAGACCGGTTTGCGGAGGAACGGGCTCGGTGGAGAGCTTCATGACAATTCTCTCATAGGCCAAGCTCGGAGGGCGCTGGTTTCCCGACCCTTTCAGGATTCACAAGGCAATGCGTATCGTACTCCTCAGCGACCTGCGCAGGCCAGGCACAACGCGGTCCAGCCGCCCCCCTCGACAACATCCTCAGTTGATGGATATGATTCGTTTGAGAATACTAATAATAAGAAGAAGCGAAAGATACCGACTGCAGGAGAGACTGTTTTGAGCGGTACACATGTTCTCAACGATTCCAGCGCGTTGGGGATGCCATCGCCCCCGACAACTAGTGACGAGGGGTCCGGGGAGTTGACCGGGGCGGTGCCTGCGCCCTATTACCAGTCCGGAGGAACTCCAGCAACAAACTCTCAAGGAATTTCTGGGCCTGGTAGAGGCAGATATGGCCGTGCCCGTAACGGTAGAAGCCCTTTGAGGACGTTACCAGATCCTAACGGCACCTGGAGCGGACGCACCCCGAAACTAAGAGGTCCCGGTCAGTATCCGTCACCACCTAGAGGTATGTCCGGCTGCAATGCGCCCCTCGCATCTCCTCGCGTGCGTTCGTACGCGGTCCTTGCACCGTCCCGTATGTTCGTTTGTATCCCTCGTACCCCCGTTCCCTCACGTTCACATATGTTGTATGGAGTACTCCGTTGTTTTCTAGGCAACCGGAAGATTCTTTCAAGAGATTCACATCTGTACACATCCGCGTACTCCGATCCCACCAGCATCTCACCCTTTCTCGTATAGCTGAAGCATCCGCTAACCCCATCTCTTGTCCCCCAACGTAATAGAGAATCCTGGGATTATTTCAAACGCAATAGCCACGGCTGAGAAGCTCCCGATGCCTCAAGGCCAGGAGAACATCAGCTTGTTGCAACAGCAAACCTCTACCAAAGCCAGTCCTACCCCGGCAAGTCAGTTTACATTCACATTCGATTCGCAGAACCCCGTGTCTTGGCCCGGGTCTGATCCGGCGCCCTCTCATATTCCGGGAGCCAACCCTTTCCAGCCACCACCTCCGCCAGGTACCTACCGCCATTCCAATAGTGGTACCAACCATCGAGCTGCCCCGGGGCACATCGGCTCCGTCTCTTCGACCAGGTCCGCTGCCACGCATCAAGGAAGCATGGCCCCCGACGCGAGAAGTGCACAGGGAGGGGCTTCTCCCCAAACGGGTGCCAAGCCCAAGCGGCGAGGCAACTCTCTGACGCGAGCTGCTAGGGAGCGGCGTCGACACACTCAGTATCAAAATTACCTCCACCCGCCCACGCCGGAGGAGTACTGGGTGTGTGAGTTCTGCGAGTACGAGCGCATCTTCGGCCATCCTCCTCAGGCTCTGATCCGCCAATACGAGATCAAGGACCGTACGGAACGACAGAAGAGAGCAGAGCAGAAGAAGTCGCTAGAGAAGGCCAAGTCCAAGTCAAGAAAGGCGAAGAAAGGGAAGGCCGCTTCTAAGA
Source organism: Monosporascus cannonballus (assembly GCA_004154925.1). Classification (NCBI taxonomy): domain Eukaryota; kingdom Fungi; phylum Ascomycota; class Sordariomycetes; order Xylariales; genus Monosporascus; species Monosporascus cannonballus. The sequence continues at coordinate 46,467 of QJNS01000371.1, read as the reverse complement.
ACAACGGTACGAACGCAGATCGAACTCCTGTTCCCAACGACGAGGCAGAGGAGCCAGTGCCCGAGTTCATGGGCGACGGCTACTACCATGATGACGTGCCAGCAGACGACTACGCGGATGATGCGCCGCCCGGCCATCCTCCGTATTTCACGTCGCAAGAATGGGTACCCCCGTCAGGGATGCCCTCGCGCCCGTCGCCCTCGACTCAGGCACGTGGGTTTGGTGGTAGTACACAAGCGAAACATTGCACATGTGCCTAACAGCATCGCCAAGCCTGCTCAGGCGGCCGAGGCACGCACCAGGTTTCAGGCAATGGTTCTGGATACTGCAACTTTGGTCGATGCCTCGTTGCTTTTCGCCGCATCTGTTGTTCAGTCTCTCTCTACTCGTCTTGCATCTTTCGTTACCCGTATTCGGCACCCCCCGCTTCGTGGCTGCAGCCAGTCAGAAGTTGAATGCTCATCGACTGGGTCCTGAAATCTTCGACCTCCCCTGGCTCTGCATCTGCGAACCGCGTCAGGTTGCGCCTCTGGTAGCCCATCGGAATTCCCGAATTCCCGAATTCCCACTGGCGCGCCCATCACACGATCTTACGATATGACTTGTTCGACTAGCTTTCAAACCCAGACAACTGTACGACTACGCTCCCGACTTGGTGGGAAATCACGAATGTCACCTCACAATAAAAATCGGCAACGGGCATAAAGGCCAAGCATGGACCGGAGGAAACTATGGAAATGTGTTAAACCCTGGTATCACCTCCATAAACGGAGTGCACTACGGCGAAGAAGTCTTTACACGGAAACCCAGCACCTTATGCAGAAATCCAGCGCGCTTAGGGCGCGGCTTTAGACCCGTAGACCACATAGATCATACAGAAACCCCTGATTATCACAAAAGGCGCCCCCGTCTTCATGGCTAATCTGTAGCGTTTGTCAAGATAGTGAACGTGACCTGTCCCTGGCAATCCTTAGATGTCCGGCCCAGATACCGGGCACCTGCAGGATAGTTTTGGAATATCGGAAGGGGCATTTTTAAATGCCCGGGCCCGCCGCTCCTCCAGGCCGTAGATATCTCGTTAGACCGTCATACCTTACGCACTAAAATGCTTTTTTCTTCATTTCCCTCTTAAGCAAGACAATTTATCCAAGCCGCCAATAGAGTTTTAGACGTTCTCGACCCCTCATTAAGCCCCTTAAGGCTAGCGTGGAGGCCCTGGTGGTGTGACGTCACCTCCCGAGCCCGCCGGCGGCCCAAAGGTAAGCGTATGCATGTACCGAGTCCTTGCGTAACTCTCCCGTCCGATCGTCAGAGGTTTATATTGTATACTGATTTAGTAACAATCAAGCCTCACGTTCGTCTGAACTTCCGAGGCTCATACGCGACATATTTGAATTAAAGCAGCGCGGCTTGGAATCGCCGGTTTCTACCGGCCTTTTTGTTTTATTGATCGGGCTTTTCCTCTTCGATACAGTACCTAGGAAATAGCTATACTGCGCCGCATAAAATTATACGTGAATTATATACCTGCTGTTCCTCGACTGCCAGAATCGTACATAGTACGCGGTTTCTACCTTTTTTTTTCTTGGTATGTGCTCTTAGAAAAAGGACGATTAATTAGCCAATCAGATAACATGAACTTGATCTTTATGGAGTACATTGCTGTTTTAAGTTAGCGTCATTGCGCCTACCTGTTACCAGTGTCCTGGCAGTCGGGAGACCAAGGTTAGCTGACGTGGTAGAACATGATCACGAAGAGCTCCCTCTCTCTCATCGCACGCGGTATCGATGTTGTAGATAGATAAAGGGGCTTGAGTTTCTCTGATTCGCGGGTCTATATAAGGCAGGAATAATGCTATTGTTCGCCCTAAATAGGTTGGTAGTCTGCCTGCTTATGTGGAATTAAATATGAATGACCTTTCACTGAGAAGGGCAAGCGTAGGAGGGGGGACCGAAAATAGATATTTGGCGTCGTGGTACCTACAACCCCTTCCCATCAGCATCGACGTGTTGTCACTTTTCCCTCTATATGCCGTAGCACACACCCCATGCCCATGAAATGCACAAACCATCTGCCCATCCATCCAGTTGGAAAGCGCTCCTGCATCCCGCTGCTAGTTCTGATTTTAGAATTCGGAAAATATGCATCGTCCCACGGGGCGGCACGCATGGACCGCTGTGGGCACTCATCACTGATAAGGCAATTGTGGATTACTTTTTCGTTTTAAATCGGGTCAGGCACCTTTTCTTGTTCTATTTGAATTTGTACAGGTTACAACTTATTGGGCTCGTGGGAGAATGGCGTCCACCCCAACCAAACGTGGCTAGCCCTCGCCAAGCACTAAGTTGTTTGTGGCTTACAGCTTCCCCATCAGTCCCTCTGTCGTTGCCAACGTCATCATTTTCTTACAGTTACCCCCTGCAGAGAGATCGGTATCCCTGCGAGACCATGCAATCGGTTTGGCCCTTTTTTTCCAAGCTAGCAACTGAAGCTGGGCCTTGGCCAGGCTGCCTTTGGGAATGCTGTTTCGCTTCAGATGCCGTCCGTCCCTGAGACCTTCCTAGCCTTTGTTTCATGCTGACGACGACTTGGCTTTTCAAGTCACCGACTTCCAATATTCCATTTCCCCCTTTATTTTCGCACAATATCTTCTTTTGACTCTTAGTCTATTTGGGAATATCCCTTAATTCATACTTGCCTACTTTATAACCAACGACCACCACTTAACCCTGCTTCTGCTTTATTAGCTTTATTGAATATCACAGCAACTTACCTTTGTCTTTTTTTTTTTTGCGCGACGGGCCGTAGCTTTATCCCATGCATAATCTTTTATAGTCACGCCATCCCTGTCAGGCCTTGAGCCTGCGACCACGATCCGAAGATGTTTGGTGGCGCAAGGAGGCGTAGGCAGCCCAATCCGGTACGTCGTCTGTTCGGTTCATCCGTTGTAGTGGTGATGACGATGATAGCCATCATACATGCTACTCCCCCTACGAGCTTGGTGTTGCATTCATCAGTCCCGCCCACCCTGGTCTTTTCATTTGACCGTCCCCCAAAGCGGCAGACCATTCAGGCATAACGGACCCGCGTCTCTTTGTCTTCATCGCCTTGCCCGGTGATTACTAGCGCTTCTAGTCTTCCAACGGAAGCATTGCGCTGTCGTTAGAGTTTGCGCCGTCCGAATACCTACCTACCCAACTTTAGTGCCAGTTGGACGGGCTACGTACATCATGACGCCATGCATTCGGCGCATATCCATATCCGCCCTCATCCCTACACCTATCCATATTAACTCTACATTTTCCCCATCCCGCTTCGTTTCGTCGTGACATGACTAATGCTGATATCAATTGCTCTCGAGTAGCCCCTGGCCTCTGCAACCGTAAATCCGAACGCCGCGACGGCTGCCGCATCCGCCTTCATGTCCGCCGCCAAACAGAATTCAAACAAGTCGCTCTCATCGGCCGCTGCCGCCGCCGCCCTGCGTGCGCGCCCTCAGACGCCTACTGATGTCGGCGGAGTACAGACGAAACGAACTATGCGCCGGAGCGCTTCTGTCTCCTCGTCAGGCAGCGCTCCGGCTGGCGCTAGCGCTGGTGCCATGACTCGGCGAACATCTCGCCTTAAGAGGAGAGGCAGTTCCGGCAGCATGGCTGAGCGTACCTTTCGAACTCCTTCTCCTTCGCCACATCGAGCCTCTCCTACCCCGCGCGCGGACGTCCAACCGCCCGTTCCCCGGATCCCGGAAGGCCACAAAAAGTCGGCAGGTTCAGGCTCGGTTGCGGTGGGGATGCAGACGTTCCGAACCGCCTCCCAGAGGAAGAGCTCTGGACTTCCGTCTTGGTATACGCAGCCCCAGGGCGACCCGTCGAATGTGCGTACGTCCGATGCAGCGATGACAAAAGCTACGCCTCAAAGGGCAGACAGCAGAGCCTCGTCCATAAATTACTCGTACCCAACCGTCTATCGTCCTCAATCACCTCCGGCGTCTCCTACCGCTGTCCATACCCCTACCCTAAGTAACGCGCCACCTCCCAGAACACCGGCCTCACCTCCAAGGTCTAGTAAAGCTTCGATCGCCTCTTCTGCAGGGGGCCGCCCCGAACCACAGGTGGTCTATGATCCGAACTCGAGAAGGATGGTCCCGGCACCCGTGGAAGAAGTCGAATATCACATCCGGGAAGGCGCCGACAAGGAGGAGAAAAGGAAGAGCACAGGAGTGCAGAGGTCAGGCAGTCACCTTGCAAAAGGGACGGTCGCAAGACCTAAGGGCACGTTTCCGGATTATCGCGAAAGAGAGCGCAGTGAACCAAGAGAGGAACATCGCGTGACGGACACGGCGCCCTTCAAGGTTCAATCGCACATTGTGCAAGAAGAGCCCACCGCCCCTGGTAATCTAGAACGCCGAAAGGAAAGGCCAGCAGAAATCGACCGCCCATCGAGGTCGCCGGAACTTGAGGCATCGAGATTGAAAAGTCCACCATCTCAATCTTTGCAAACCGTTCACGAGCAGACGGTGAGTCCTGAACCCGGGGGGATGGCAGGTGGTAGGCCACCCGCTACGGTGGAAGAGGACGAGGAAGACGAAGATAGCTTGCCAACCACGACTCGACTTTCTCAAAGAGTGTTGAGCGCACTCGACTCGGTACCAACGAGGCAGACGGTGTTCGACCAACCTCCAGCGCAACCCACCGCGATTCCAGAGGAAAGTGGTGCGGTACCGGAAGAGCGGCCCCAACGCATGCAAGCTTTGGCGAAAGATGGGCAGACGTCAACAGAACCTAGAAAGGAAAGTGTAAAACCTATGGACAACAAGCCTGTTCTTGGTTTTACGAGAGAAGGTAGCAGCAGCTTAGACAGATCCAACTCCCCTAGCCCTGTTCGACAGGCTCGCTTTGCAAGCAGCGCTTCGGCAAACCTAACGGTGCGACATGACCCATTACCAAGGTCAGCATCACCAATCAAGCCGGCTCTAAAGCAGACCGGCTCTAGGCGGGATCTATCTCCGTCCGACGCCGGCTCCGATAATGCCACATACCGTGAAGCATCTCCAAATTCGCGCGAGGAACCCTCCATTTCACGTAAGAAATCAGTTCGCGTTAGTTTCGATGACCGAAGCACCAAAGTGATGGGAGAGTCGGCCCAGGGTGAAGACGTGGACTTGTCAGACTCATCAAGTCCGCTGCAGGCCAAACGTCCGTGGTACAGTAACATAGGTCGGAGCAAGAGGAGGGAATTTGCCCTCGAAGACGACGAGATCATGAAACCTCGTCCCGCGTTGCCAAGTTTTGGTAGTGTTCGAGAGAAGAAGGCCCGGCAACCTGAGGAACGACCTCTTGTGCGACCTTACGATCCAGTAAAACCTCCACCAGAACCTTCCTCGCCTACGATGCGACCAGGTAGCTCGAGTACGCCGCCAGAGACTAGCGATTCGCAAGCTTCGTCTCTTGCTCAGTCAAGCGATCACGCGATGGGCGCAGTATTCTCCCAAGAACAGGCATCTCGCAACCCAGCGAACATTTCACGGTTTAGAGAGCCGCTGCCGCCGGTAGTGACTTCCGTCGAGGCTCCTGAGTACATGTCGGATACAACTCTAGATAGTGACCAAGAGAATCCCGACAGCGGCGTGGCCGGAAGTGATACAGAGGCCGGCCCAAGAATACAAACTACTCAGAATACACGATCAGAAACTCGTGAGGGAATGCGAAACGGAACTGCCCTTGTAGAAGACAAGGTTTTGGTTCAACCAGAGGAGATGACGAAAGTACCTTCGCCTTCGCGTGGAGACCCCGAGATCCCCATTACCCAACCTAGGACAAGGATGCCAGCCGAATCCTCAGCTGCCGAAGAGGCGGGATCACTTCAGCGCCAGTATTTCGATGTGCCTGGCGGCTTTCCTACAGAGGACGAGCCTGGGCAAAGCCAGCACCGGAAATCAGATCACGAGATCCATACCAACACCGACGTTCCGTCTCGACGTGGTAACGACATTTTCGAGCCAACGGCAGAAGTCCAAGCTGCTCAAACAGAATCACTACCACAGACGACACTAGCTACAGCGCCTCAAGTGCCGGCGGTAGCGGAGTCAGAACACGAAACAGACGGGAGTAGTATATACAGCGACGCATACGAAGATCTCTCTGAGGCAGACGGCCCAGGCTTTCTGTCGTTAGATGCTGTTGTCGATAGCCCCACCCCCGAGGCGACATCGCCAGTCCGCGATATACCTGCAACGCTAGTTCGGGAAATGGTAACTGAAGCAGAAAAGTCGTCTACAACTCAAACCCCAGCCTCGTTACAATATCCTCCGCCGCCTGGCGGCATGAACGAGTGGCAGCTGGCGAAAGCCTACTGGCGCAGCTTAACTGCGGAGAAGAGGCAACAGCTCGAACGCGAGGCGCTGGAGGAGGCTGGTGCCGATGGGGATCGAGAGGAGGTGGCGCCTCCTATCCGGAGGAACAGCAGCAGAAGGAAATTGGATGACCAAAAGCAAACAACGGCCGGGCTCAGGTCTCAAGCCGTACCCGATTCGAAGCCAGCCAACCAGATCAATGCGGATAGAGTCTGCATGATCCAACCTGGCTCGGAAACAGATCATGCACCAGTCAGTCCAGTAACCGCACCGCGAATGCGCAGTTCGCTGCGCGAACGAGAACCCGATGGGGGCATACAGCCACAAGCTTCTAATACCATGCGGAAGTCGATGCGGTCTAGCGCTGAGGGCCTGCTGAATGGCCGGGCCTCCTCGCGCCCGGTAACATCGAAGCATGAGAGGCCCGTTTCTATGCAGACGAACACGGCATCGTTCAATGCTGCAGGGACTGCTCTATCGAACCAAGGCAACCTGACCTTGCGGCGTCGCGGATCTGACGGAAGTGACAGTAGCTTCAAGCGCGCTCGGGCTAAGACCATCGAAGGTATGGGCTTTAGGAAGACGTTGCGTCAGTCTGGGGCAGCGCAGACCTCCAGTCGGTTCAGTCTCCGTTCGCTGTCTCCTAGCGGCTCCCCTCGTCGCGCAAACTCCGTAATGAGCGCGGGATCTGCACCTCCAGTCTCCACGATGCGACGCAGTCTACGATCGGGCAGCGAATCAAATCAAGAAAAGAAAAGTTCTACGCACTTCCCCCCCTTCGGTCGATCCAGTAAAGCAAGGGGTCGAATAAAATCGAAGAAATCCGACCGTCTTGGAGACTCAAGCGACGAAGACGACGTTGGGCCCCGCCAATTCCGTAGTCGGTTCGATGATTCCAGTGAGGAAGAGGAACTTGGAGCCCTCCCTTCAGGGGGAGGCGTACTGGCCAAGGGTACCCTTCGCGGATCCACCTTAGCTCCGGCCAGTTTCAGGAGATCTGCCACGGTCCCAGAGGAGACGGAGGAATCCCCCGAACTCCCTGACAGCGACGATGATATGCCCACTGCTTCGCAGATCCAGCAACACCGTGCAGCTGCCAGCGGCGCACTCGGGGACTCAAACTCCGGCTCTCCCCGTCCCACCACTCTGACGCGTTCAAAATCAGGACGTGGCGGTTTTGACCCCGGTACCTCTTCTACTGTCACGTCACCAAAGGAGAGCCGTGGCTCTTTGATGGGCATATTGCGACGCAATAAAAAGGGAGACCGGGGGGGCAAAATTCAGCACTCAGAACCGGGGGAGAGCGCAGCCCGGCGCGACACCAAGCTGGAGCGTAGCGCGAGTCAGCTCAGGGGTCTCCGCGATGACAGCCGCTCAACGAGCCCCAAGCTGCAAAAGAGGAGCGCAACGCTGAAACGAGGCGAGAGCTGGCCGCTGCCCGAGGAGGATGTGCAGGGCCCCAACTCGGCATCCGGCCCTGCGACCCAACAGGGACTGACCATGGCGGGACGGCGGAGCACCAGCCTCGGGGTCGCAGGGGTCCAAGACAACAACAACGACGACGATATCGATGGTCAGGACGTTGTTGTCACGGCGGACGGCCACAAGAAGAAAAAGAAGTTCGGTGCCCTGCGCCGCATGTTCCACCTGGACGACTAGGGCGAGTCCAGCGGCAGCAGCAACGCCTATAGTACGACAAGGGTAGGGAAGGGCACGGTATTAGTCAAGAGGAGGCGATCCGCCCCCGGAGGTCAAGACTCAGGCGCTCCTGCCACGACCTCCTCGTGCGGTATGCCTGTGTTAGGCGGGGGTAATATCTTTCATGTTTTGTGTGGCCTTCGGGAGTAGGCTGCATAGTCCTTCCCAAGGTTGACGGCGTTTTATCATTGCGGGAGTACTGGGGACCCATCCATCTAGTTTGATTCTCAGTTCTTGGTGTGGTTTCATCGTCACAGGAAAAGCGCGAGGCCATCGATGCATAATACTCATTACAACCAGCTCCCCCTTTTGCTCACGCAGGGGAGAAGGGTTCAGGATAAGAAACGACGACGTGGGAAGAGGATATGAACGACTCGAAGGAGCATATGATAAAGGGCGGCGGGGGAAAATTGGCATTGCGGCTCTCTAACTTTTTATTCAAGTATTCTTAGTTTTCTTTCTCCTTCGCTTTGATGATACCATGGTCGCGACGCTCCCTGCGGATGGAAGAAATAGATGGATATGCGGAGAATCGCACGCACGCCTGCGAGTTATGAGAGACGATGCGTGCGGATGGACAAAGGAAGGAAAGGGGGAAACCAACACCCAGTCTTAACTCGATGAAGGTTCATCAATCTAACTATTACTACTTATTAGTCGTGTATCATAATACCTACAACATATCATATCCCCCTGGCTCACTTCCTAAGCCTCGCGCCCGGGGCCCTGGCTGCGATTTGTCAGCAGCAACCAGTCCGCGACGGTCCCGGCCAGGATAATAGGAGAGAAAGACGTGGAAGATGACAGAAGACGTGGGCGGCTTTTAAGTAACACGAGCCTGACATGAGCGTCTAATATACAAGTCTTGTCGAGACCAAGTTCGCAATTTCAAAGTAGCGCGATCTACATCATATATATATCTTCGAGCATCTAACGTTAGGGAGGGAGGGGTGTGCTGGTTGGTGCTTACGGAACGCTACCCCCCGGCGAGCTCCTTTCGCATTGAGAGTGAGCTCCTGATACCTTATTTACAAGCTCTCTCGCGTTTTCGCTGGCTCGGAGATCTATCTCGAGCATGCATCTCTGCGCTCCGTCAGATGGGCGTAACGCAGTCGCCTCCTAATGCCTTGCTTACTTGCGGGATCAGTCCTAACCCGGTCGCGGCGACCGGTACCGCGCGCTGGCGCGCAACGCTCGGCCTGCGGCTCTACGAAGATCTCTTTCCCTCTGACTTGGTGGCCTTAGATGGAAATCCCAGACGCTAAGCATAACGCGTGACCAGGGCGGGCTTCTCGTCTCGTTTGTGTGTTTGCGTCGGCTGACCTCGTGCTGGTTAAGGTCGGTGGTGACCTATGTGGGGTTGAGAAATCGGATTTGAATTTGTAAATAAAGCATAATTGTGCGTATATGTCGGGCGTATACGAAGAGTACGATGATACCCGATCATCGAGTTTCTCGGAGGTACGCCACGTCCTGAACTGCTTGCCGTGTGGTTGGCGACCTGGTTTACTCGAGTAGGTCGCGTTCGCATTGCTACGGTCAGCGAGGCCAATTGCTCCCAAAAAGCTAGGGGAGCCCTCCTAGTTTGAAACCGTAAAGCAAGACTGGTGGCACGCTGACCGAAGAAAAGGAGGGTAGAGCCCTCGAGGTTGTGAAAGTTCACCACTAGAGCCCCAGGTCTAAGCGGCCGCGAGATAGGGAAGCCGATTGCGTCGCCGTCGGAAGATCGGGTGCAGGAAACGATGCATGCGTACAAACCCAGATTCTTGGCCCTTGGCCCTCCCAGCCGAGAAGGCAGAGAGGACGACGCTGTCAGTGTAGAAATGGTTATCTACTTATTAGATCTAACGAACGAAACGAGGGGGCCGTGGTGCGTCCGAGTGCGCGAAAGTCCCTGCATCGTGACTTCGAATACGATTTGAAGGCCCCGGATCTTTGTGGACGGTTCTAACACGCCTAGAGCTACTGTACGTACTCTGGACTGCAAATAAATAGTGGGCAGAAAGGATACAATAAATTGTCGGTGAGCCTACTGCGTTGGCCAATAGACCGGGGATGAACCCTCGTGAATTTTTCTCGTCATCTAATTCCAACCCTCCTCGTGTAGGTAATGAGTATGGATGGAAATGGGGCCAGGGGAAGGGATGGCTAGTTCTACGTTTTTAGAACGAGTAACCTAACAATGACCTAAAACACACGCACCTATAATTATCAGGTGCAGCAGAACGCTTGTGGATCTCGACAAGCGCATAAGAGTCGTCATCACGTATGGTTGCTTCTCCGGGACCATCCATGCCCCATCACCGTCAGACCCTACAGCAGTCGCATGCGATTCTTGGGGAAGGCGATCCAGGGAAAGGGTGGAAGCCCGATGTACGGAGTTGAGGATCCTACCGGTTTAGAGACGAATCTCACCGCGGATGGCGTGGCCGCTTACATGTCGGGCACGGGGGCGGCGGGATAGCTCTACCTCCCCCTCTCTCCCCGTGAGGTCGACACCTATCGAAAATTAGTAATACTAGGAAGCCATCGTGACTTGAAAAACTGCAAGGTCCCCCGGCTCTCTGTGCGTCTCGTGACAAGGCTGTTCGCGCATGGCCTAGGCGCCAAGACGGCACCTACTTTAGCGTTAGGTAGCCCCTCGAGGTTCCCACCGGACAGGACGGATTCTCGGCCCCCTGGATTGTCGGTAATACCGTAGTGCCTACTATATATACAGTAGTATCTCGGCCTAATGTGGACTGCTGGGCCATTCCAGCAGGTATGACATCCGGTTTTCGAGGTTCGCGGTGATAAGGAGGCTGACCGCTGGAAAATGTAGGTGAGGCAGCAGCGAGGGTATTTGTGGGTTGGGGAGAGGGCTGGCTTATGCACATACATACGGCTGAAGCTGGACAAATCTTGAAATTGACTAGGCGGGCAAGGAACAGATACCGATAACTCACGATGCTTGGCACGCTGTCATGCAACGCACAGGAATAATAAAATTTACGTATGGGTTGAGATATGCGGGTTGGCGGCCGTACCAGCGAGCTCCGACCTTCGCTTGCTGAGGTGCCTGGTTGCATGCTTACTCGCTTCTTTCTGCAAAGGCGTGACGTGACAGTATTTCCCAGGGGTGTTGCCCGAACATCGGCTCAGGTTCTCCCGAAGTCTCAGATGTCAGGAGAAATATTCTGGGATGTCTTTTGTTCGCTGGAGAGGCTGATGCGAAGAAGTATGGATGGAAACCACCTACTAGTCTAGCCCTAAGATCTAGAAGATTGGGTTAATGCTTGTATCTCGGACTAGTGGGGAGCAAGAGCGTGGCTGTATCAACCAAGCAATAGTGATGTTTTGCAGGAGACTCGATGAGTGCCCAAGTGGTCGGTCGGTCGTTGGGCGAGTCGAGCAGAAGAGGAGTTTAAACGATACTTCATTCTGTAATTAGCTTGCCCTCTGCAAGCTTTCATAAAGAGATCTTCACATAAAACCTCTACAAGACTTCGCATGACCCCAACCCCGAATCCTCCAACCGAGTCTAGCTCCTAGATGGGCATAATGTTAAAAGATCTTTTCGGACCGCTCACTCGCCAGCTCGCATGCAGCTTCTCAAAAGAGCTGCCAAGTCAGACCAGATGTGGGAGCTTTTGTGTTCAGATCGACAAGTGACCGGGCTTTCCAGAGGGCCGGACCTCGCGCCCAGCGTGCGCTGTAACCCCCATAACTCCATATAGTGCTACGAAGCGGCTATCTCAACTATAAATGTCTGCATGAGGGCGGGTCCGGGTGCGTGTCCGATAGTGCCCTCCTGCATGGACATTCCCACATGCGTTGCTTTCAGGCACGACATTGGTTATTAGCACCCTCAAAACGGTCTTGGAGAACTTGGCTGGATCGTGCTTAAGGGGAGCCAAGGATGGCTAGCTAGACACCCCTAGACACCCTCATCAACCCGCCAAGGATCTGTCGCCGTCTGCCCCGCTATTGGAAGCTCCCAAGCTTGAGCTTCGATACTCACGGGAGGCTTGTGCCTAGAAGTATGAGCTAGTGCTAACCATATTTTTCTTACGCATTGAAAAAAGATCGTGAATCCTGTGGGTGTGGGATGAGCTGGTGGTTTCCTGTTTTCTCTCTCCAATTCTTATTTCTTTCCTCCAATCCTCTCACATTCTTGGTGAAGTGCGTCCCCCAAGTTGTGCGTGTTTCTTTGTTGCGAATAACCTCTTCCTTTCTTTCGACGACAAAAACCGCCAACCCTATAATTTCCACATCTACCTACCTCCTTAGTATAATCTCATCAACCCGGCGACACCTACATTTTTCCAACTTGGGGTGAACTTCGCACCTGGGACACTCAATCTCTTTTATCACAAATACCATTTCTTCCCTTTTTTTCTCCGCGGGGGAACGAATACACGCGGTTACCCGTACGCATTAACGCTGATTATAAATTGTTAATTACTCCATCCCATCCATCATGTTGTCACGAGCTCTACTCCGCACCTCGGCCGCCCGCGCCGTCATTCGCGCCGCTGTGCCCCGGCCCAGCACCGCAGCCTTCCTTCACACCACGCGCCCGCTTGCGGTTCCTCCCAAGGGCGGTGAGCCTACTCCTGGTGGTTTCGCCCGAACGGATGAGTCTATCACTGTCGAGTACCCGGAGGAGGGCGAGCTTCCTCCTTCCGTCCCTGTCCAGGGTCGCGGTGGTCAGCATATGAAGCGGACTCTCGCGTCCTTCTCGCTAGAGGGGAAGGTTGGCGTTGTCACCGGAGGCGCAAGGGGCCTGGGACTGGTCATGGGACAAGGCATGGTTATTAGCGGTGCCAACCTAGCAATCGTCGACATGAACAGTAAGTGACCCCATATTCAATCAGCATGATTCGACAGGCATTATTATGTGGCACATTCAAACCTCAGAATAGGAGATTGCCCCCAATGGCACTCAACCAAGTCCCACCCTTTTCTTTCCTTCGCTGATACTATTTAACGTCCTATCTCACCGACTACAATCGGACCATACTGCTGCCACGGATTTTACATTGGAATTTACACTGACCGTTTTCGTTCTACAGAGGAAGAGGCCGAGAAGCAAGCCGTTGAGCTTGTCAATGTATTCAGACGGGAGAACCCCGGTTCCGTGCGAGTTCCTAAGGTGACAGCGCATTACGCTGATGTCTCCGATCCCGAGTCCGTGCAGGCTTGCATAGACAGCATCCTGACGGAGCACGGAAAGATCGATCACCTGGTCACCAGTGCCGGCTTCACCGAAAACTTCCAGGCTATCGATTACCCGCTCGACCGCATGCGAAAGCTCTGGAGTGTCAATGTTGACGGGACCTACCTGTTCGCGACCAGCGTCGCAAAGCATCTGATGGATCGCAAGTCCCCCGGTAGCATGGTCTTCATTGGCAGCATGTCCGGTGCCATTGTCAACATTCCTCAGCCCCAGACGTAAGTACCACCCGAAGAAAAGTCACCATGAGAATTCCAGAAGAGGACAAAAGAAGCTGACGTCATTTTCCCTGCCCTACAGGCCTTACAACGCTGCCAAGGCCGCCGTAAGGCACATGGCATCCTCCCTTGCTGTTGAGTGGGCCCACGCCGGCATCCGGGTGAACTGCATATCGCCAGGTTACATGCTGACAGCTCTGTAAGTCACCCGCCAAAGCTTCCAGGGAATTCTAAAGGGGACATGGCGCTAATGCATTCCATGAACAGCACCGAGAAGATTCTCGACGACAACCCGGAACTGAAGCAACAGTGGACGTCGCTCATTCCCCAGGGCAAGATGGGCCAGCCCGTCGACCTGATGGGCCCCGTCACCTTCCTCCTCTCAGACGCGTCGCAGTATGTTACCGGGGCGGATCTCCGCGTCGATGGCGGTTACACCGTGACCTAGAGAATCATTAGGAGATAGCCCTTGATTCTGGACACGGCTGACGAGGTTTTCGAGTTTTCTGAGAAGTTGCGTGGTCGAAACATGGCCATGAAAATACTGGCGTTGCATGATTGTACAAAATCGACCACCCTAATTGGGCGGCATAGACGAGGGGGTCTGCCTATATCTGGCTCGGTTTGATTTCGGCGTACAGAGAGGGAGCTATAATGACTGGCAACGATGGGTTTGCCCTTTTCCATAATATGGATACAGAGATGATACTCACCAATCGGCTCGAGACGTTACTTGTGAAGTCCTACATACGGTAAAGTAAATAGCACCGAAGTAGTTAATCTGCATGGCGCAGACTTTAAAAGAACCAAAGCTCCACTTAGATTATCATGCTGCGTCTTCTTCAACGCCCGGGCCTCTGAGATACGGACTAGGTAACAGCACTACGACGCCCCGTGCTTCTATCGCCATGTTCTTCTTCCAATGACCATGTGGCGTGTTTTCTTTGCAATCTAGCCGCTCGCAAACGAAGGCGGAAATACAGGCCCCCTAAGAACGACCCACTGTGTACTCCTGGGGAAACCCGCTTTCGAGCTTCGCGGCTTCGACGCAGGTAACCTCCAAATTCCCGTTTCTTTCGTAGTGGATCCATCGGAAGTCCTGTCCATGTCCGCCGCCCACGGGGTGGGGGAGGCTGGATCACGTAACTAGGCTCTCGCTAAGCGAGGGCGTTGCGGGCGTCCTTCTTCCTCCTCCTGCCGGCTTGACTGCCTGCTTCACAAGAGGACCTAGACTAGGTTGTGCGGCCCAGCCTGCTCGAGGGAGAACCATCCCCGGAATGCGCGCAAGTCCAACACGTATGCGGTGGCATCTACCTATAAATAAGCTTTAGTTTCCGGAGCGGAAAGACCCCCTCGCACCAGGTGACACCGGTAGCGAGGAGGACGGCAAGGATATTTTGGTCAAGTCAGCTCCGGAGCAGCTTCACTTGGCCAGCTCCTGATAGCCCTGCTCCCATTGCCGTCAATCGGGCGCATTCTATCTCTACCGTTAGACAAATGATAGCATCATCATTTAAGCACTAGGGAGACGGGCCTTTTTAGGGACGAATGACCTTTTCATCTTCACGCTGAAGACGGCAATGTCTCCGTGAGACGAGATAATATATTGATTTTTGCGAATGAGGTTCGCTTACGAGAACCGAAGAGTGAATATGCCAATACAGAGGATCGTTGGTATAAGCCTCACAGGCGGGGTTTCTAAGTGAGTGGCGGAGAGAGTACGGAAATGTCGTGTAATGGGCAGCGATTGATAGAAACAGGCAAAGCTTTTCTATCGTCCTTAGCGAATGCTGTGTCTCCTATATATCAGATACCAGAAGGTGATGCAGGGTATCACCCCGTTATTGTCATGTACTGCTTGTTGGGTAGTCATTTAGGACATCTTCGTCGCTTGCAAGAGGGCCAATCCGTACATCAACTTGAGTATTCTGAATATATGGGAGACGATGTCCCTCAGCCATTGTCTCTTCATCAGTACACGCAGAGAACACAGCTTGGAGAGACCTAGGTCAGAAGAAGGTCGTGAGGTCGGGGCCACAGGGGGTCCGAAACTACGCTGCTGGTGATGGCAGGGGCAGAAGTTCACCGTGAGTGAGCCTTGAGCATCGTGGCCTCGTCGGTTGCGCTGGAACGCGTGCTCTTCTTCTAAGGTGGCGTGTATCGGGGGATACGCAACCTGCTCCCTTCGAACAATCGGAGCGATCTCGCGTATTGTGACAATGTCTTCCGGCCTATGGCTCCCAGCCAGAAACACCGCCACACCCCCTATTCCGCGGCCGCTCCATCCAAACGATTCATCAAAGCCAACTCATGCCATGTAGCGTGGCGAGTTCCTCTGACCCGTCGACCTTCGCATCTCACTATAATCCGTTATCTGAGGGGCCACGAGCAACCGAAGCATGATCTCAGAGCAAGATGTTACATATCGGACTTCAGCTGTGGAAAGTGGTGATTGGCTTAACGGGCCATTTTGCTAACAATTGTCATGCCCAGATAATGTTTAATCAGAGCGGACAAGCAACGCACCCGTTGTGGCCAGCTCCGATGGACGGTGACCTCTCGGTCAAGCTGGGGCCGAGCCGGAACCTTATCATCAGATGCCACGCATACTACGGACGCGAATTGACAAGGCCAGGTTCGAGCTCCGACCGTTCGCCAAGGCTTGGGAGCTGCATTGGGCAATTCTTTTTTCTTTTTAAGGAAAGCCACCAACTCCGCCCGCGTGGGCCATGGGGATCTGATTGGCTGTGTAGAGATGCTCCACCACAGCACGACCACGCCTTCAGCCACAGCACACTTTTCAAAAAATTGCAGGTGGGGATGGACCCCCATTTTTACCTTCGTAAAGGGCTGAGTGGTTGGAGAAAGCTTGTAACAGGCCGTATGTAGTAGTAATGTTAGGTAGGCTACCCAATTTGGAAAGGAACGAAAATGAAAAAGGGGTGGGTGCGTGGTGCGTGGCGGCGTCGCACAGCGGCCAGACCGAGACAGGCACGAGAAACACTGGAACCTCGAACACCGAACAAACTGTGTTTCGGGTATCCCTCTCCATATTACCTGCATGGAGTAACTAAACCGCCAACACCGAAAGTTCCACTCTTACTTAACGTTTCCCTCACGCGTCGCATTTGCCCGTCCCCGTCGGCCGTCCCCCATTATTCCCCGTTAGCCTTTTCGCTTTCAACCTGCGATCCTTGCCATTTCGATGTACAACGACCAGGCTCGCTTAAATATGGCATGGCGATGAGAGGCAACTCCAATCGCTTGGCGGCAATCGCTTCAGCGATATTCATCACCCTCATTCTGTTCTACACCACCGAACCAAGGAGGCGCTCCTTCTCCTGCAAGACATTCGAGTCCTGCCTCGCCGGTCGCCCGCATTCCTACCAACATGCTCTGCCCGTGGAGCCTACCATTTACGAGAATGAGCAGGCCCTGCGCGATGGCACCCGGTACTTCACCCGCGAGATCAACCGCCCCGACCCCGAGATCCTGATCCTTGTCCTCAACAAGGACGAGGAGTCGTGGAGCAGGGATTTCCGTTCCACCGACCGCTCCATCTACGACTTTTTGGATCTGCTCATCTCCACCAACCTGGACCTCATGACCGTGTCGCTGAGCCTGATGACCTCGTCCAGCGACGAGTACTTGGAGATCAAGAAGGCCACCGCGACCCTGCCCTTCGCCCGCACCAATATCTACTACCAGCCGGACCACGGCCCTTCCTTCCCGTACGAGCAGCGCCACGACCCGGCCGTCCAGCGCCAGCGCCGTGCCGCCATCGCCGCCCTGCGCAATTACCTGATGCTGCGCAGCCTGCGCAACGAAGAGCACATCGTCTGGATCGACGCCGACGTCGTCGAATTCTCCGAGGGCATCATCCAGACCATGATCGCCCACTCGGACCGGCGCGACGATGTCGGCATGATCACCGCCACATGTCACCAGAACGAAATGGAGAACTACGACAAGAACGCCTGGGCCGTGGATCGGAACGTGTCCGCGATCATGGGCGCAGTCGAGCAGGGCGACCACGCGAAGGCCGTGCAGACCCTCACGGACACGAGGTACTTCACGGACGTGCTCAACAACGGCACTTCCGACAACGAGCTGCTCCCGCTGGACAGCGTGGGAGGGACCATTCTGTATATCCGTGCCGGCCTCATCCGGCAGGGCGTCACGTTCCCGACCTTCAACGTCGTGGGCACCACCTGGTCCCAGGACGGGTGGATCGGCGTCGAGACCGAAGGGATCTGCTACGTCGCGTCATCGCTCAAGGGCGGCGGATGCTTTTTGCTCGGCGGCAGGCACCATATAAGGCATGCAGACCTGGGTTGATTTCAGTTTACGAGGATGTCGATAGCTCTTCTTGTAAAAATTGCATCGGGTGGAGTACGGGCGCTGGGATTCCTATTTTTCACTTGATTTAAGGGCCCATCGCAGAAACATCATCCATATATACCCCGAACACCGACGCCACATGCACATTATTTTCTCAGAACATATGATTCGGTCAACCTTGGCAAAGATGGGATGAATAAGGAGGCATTGGATAGACTATTCCGGCTATTGCGATGCTTCTCCGACGCGGCAATGCACCTCCTTTTCTGTATGAAAAATGGTCTTCTTGTGAAATTATAACAGGATTCTTCGTCTCATCAGCGCAGGACGGGGGCGCCCTCTTGACAGTTCGACTTTCGTTCTTTAAATGCACACTCGCTGTCAGTGAGAAGAAGTCTGTTCCTTCCTTACATCTTGACGCAGACGACAACACCCTCGTTGTAAATCATCTGCTCTAGCATAGTAGCACAGTTATGGATATTCAAATACAGCAAAATCTTGTTTGCAGATCAGGATTTGTGACCAACCATTGCACCATTGCTGCCGTAGTCGCACGATTTTGAACTTTACTGCTATCTCGTCTTATATGAATCGAAACTACTCGCTTATGATGCCAACTGGGGCCGTTTTGGTCGGCTCGAGTGTACCTTTAGCCCGGAAGGTTCCTATATCGCCAATGGACTACGAGGGACCGCCATCCTACTACCAAAGTAGGTTTGACTCGGCACTGTGTGTCGACGGAGGCCCTCTTGCTTTCCCTCCTCTCAGCAGCGGCAGGTTTTAATTTAGCCACGACCCGTTCATTAAGGATTTGCAAAGCCACGTTATGCCGTTCCGTTTCCGGAAAAGACAGTCCCGAAACCCCAAGCGAGAAGAGAACCGGGGGGGCACGAAAACATCGCATTGCGATCGATCATAACCCGCTGTCCCCCCGGAGACTATCTGTCGCCGGCCCCCGGAATTCGGTACGAAGCATACGTCGGAGGCGTCTTTCTGGTGTCAATAGTTTGCCATTCTCAGCGCCCACCTGGGGGCCCGCTCGGGGTCCCCGGACCACAAGGCCCTTGTGCACTAGTCTGGCCATGCACGATACGTGCCGAGGGGTGGGATTCCGAGGTTCGAAACTCTAACATGCTTCCCTGCTTACGACGCCCCCCTTGGCTTGCCAGGTCGGGGGTACCAAACGCGCACGCGTAGGACATACATATGTATATATATATATATGTCTTCGTAGTACCGATGCCGACGGCAGCAAAACCGCAAAGAGCGGGCGGCAAGTTGGCTATAAGACAAGCCAGGGGAACAAACGGACAGGGCGGTCAAAACAAGGCCAGCAGATAGACAAATAGACAGATACCAAGGGCCAAACCCGCTTATTGAGTAGTCAGTCAACAGAAACCCCCCAATGACGACAGACGGACCCTCCGAGACAACGACAACCCCCCCAATACGGCGATGCGAACGATGCGGTGGTGCTGGCTGACTGGCTGGTAGCGGGGAGCACGGAGCAGGGGGGGGGAGGGCGCCTGTGGACGCGCCGAAGAAGAGGAGGGATCCGGCCGACCGCCGTCGCCACGCGAAATGAGGCGAGGCGGCCAAATCCGGCCCGGATTTAGGAACACGGAGCCGCCTAATCACTACCCCGCACGTAGTGCGGCGGGGCAGGCCGCGTCGGGGACCGCGTCATCGACAGGGGCTTTTGCGGTGGCTGTCGTCATGGCCACGCAGCCCACTAGACGAAGCCGCGCCCACAGTGCGTTACCTAGTGCGAGGCGTATTAAGTGCCAAGGTAAGCTAGCAAGTGCGGGAGTAGCTAGCTCGATGGCTGAAGGTTATGTCTGTGCGAGGGAGTGTGTGGTTGGGTGTGTAATAGAGATATAGGGATATAGAGAGAGACTGAGAGAGAGAGAGAGAGAGAGACAGCCGGAGCGAAGGAGGAGGGTAGGGGAGGGAACTGTGATGAGTCTTTTCTAGGCTTTCGTAGCGAGGCGAATCTCATTTGCAAGCGCTAGTGTAGGTGATTAAATAGTGCCTAGATACTAAATAGGTAGGCAACAAACACCCCCACGATCCACATATGCGATATTCCCCTTTCGGGCCCGCGGCTGCCGCGGGCTGTACACGCATCCGGACGTGCCGACTAGAGTAAAAGAGTCTAGTCTTCGCGAGGGACTGTCTGCCTGCCTCCTCATATATTCTCCTAATTTGGTTGGAGGACCAATGAAATATACCTTACGACGTGGTTAATTATCCAATTGGGCTATATTTGGTAATCGGTATACGTTTATTCACCAGTCTCGGCTCGTAGGGACTCGTGCCTGTGCTTCTCCCTTCTTATGTACGTTCCCCTGAATGCGCTAACGAGGGGACGGGCCGAACCGCTCAACGTGGGTCAGGTTAGTCATTCGCTCCGATGAATTCCAGAACTCTGGACTACATACAGACAGAGCCCGTCTGGCCGGGGCGAGCTCTGGGCAACTTTACCATTATTAGAAAGGAGACTGGATGTTGAATTTAACCAACGCCCCGCGCCTGGTATCCACAACATTATGACTGATTACATACATGTCGAAGGCTCATCTCCGTGTCTTCTAGCGTCTTCTACCTAGAACCAAGTAAGTGCCTTTCAATGAGGGATAGGTACCTCCGACAGTCGCGTAAGTTAATGTAGGCACGCTTTCGACCATAACGATCGCTTTATGTCCCTTCCGAGGAGTTTAGACAGGTTTGTGGGCAATCAAGAATTTTCCTATTCGCCTACCCCACCTCCAGATGGCCGAGAGAGAGACATTATAAGTCGACCTGAGCTTGCGGTGGGCTAACGTGGCGTGCTAACTAAGCAGGTGCCTCGGGATCTTCGGCTGGCACTTGTTTCCTAAGATATATACGTTCCGCCAAACACGACTTCTACTACCACTATGGAAGCATCATCATCATCTAGACCAGGAAACATATTGCATCATCATATAAAGCGACAGCCGCAAATCGATCTGTTGGTTCCGGTTCTATAACGATTGGTCATTAAGAGCAAGGGAGAAGCCCGACCCGGGAGAACAGGATTCCTCTACGCTTGCTATTACGCTAGGTAGTGAAGCTTGAGCAAGATCTTAGCCGCTGCATCCTCCAGGGCACACTGCACGTTCTGACGAACCCTCTCCTTTGACTACAACCGGCATTGTATTCGGGGCCCCACGGCTTCCCTCGTAGGGAACGCTACCGACACATGATGCATTGCAGTTTTGTCGTTCGCTAGGCGCATCTGAGGCATGAGCTACGCTGCTGCTGCGATTCGTTAAGCGTGGGCAAGGCATTAACTACTACGTCACGTTTGTTGACGTCTTCTATCGTTTAACCCAGTCAGAGCCTAGCTGTCCTTTCCTTCCGGTCCTCTTCTAAGAAGCGAGTTTGGGGCCCGCATCCAAGAGAGCAGACCGGGGGCGGTACCCATGAGGCGCTCCAAGCAGTGAGTAGTTCAGCTGATGTCTGTACTCCGAGAGCCACTGTCGATAAGGGTACATCATCCGGGCAGTCTCTTCGGGGTTGGGAAATTAGTGTATGAGAGTCTATCTGGCCTAAAGGGCATGCCGCTCTCCGGGGAGGAGGACTAGCAGGTTCAGCTCCCGCGGGTGCGGTACCCCCTTTTCATAACGATGATTGTGTGGCTAGAAAAAAAGGAGGCGACGCGGAAGATACTATGGAATGGCGAAAACTATAGGCTCTGCCGGATGATAGAACTTGTAAAAACTGTCAATCAGGTCATCCCAGTCGAGCGCATAGGTATGTCTGCAATCCCTCTTGGGTTACATCTAGGGAGCAGGGTCTCGTACACGATGTTTGATACAAGCGTTGTCATCTTCCGTCAGCTGGACTTTTGTTCGTATTTGGGCCAGCGTGCCGCCAATTACCATCGTCGGTCATCCGAATAACATGGCGATAGTTGCCGGTCTACCGTCTACGGGTTTCATTTTCTTAAATGCTGACAGGGTCACCCACTATTGGCCATACTTTGCGCTTGGTCCTATCTGTATTGGTGAGACAATCTTCGCATTAGGTAAGACGTCCGTCACAACGGGTTGGAACCTAAGATCACGCTGCGTAGGTGGGCAAACCAAAGAACCCGCCGAGTTCTAGCTGTCTTATCGAAAAAAGCAGCAGCAGAGATGAAGCTTGTTGGGATGGTTTCGGCCAACCAGGCCGTCCTGCGGCATTCTCGAGCTGATTAAGCACAATTACGGGCAGCTTCCTGCAGCTCGGTGTGGCAGTGTTCGCGCCGGAACGGGCGGTCTGCAGGTGATACCACGTTGGCAGTCACCTGCATGCCCGACTAATCAGGGACGGGATCCTTCTGCAGCAAGGGCCTAGCCGGCGTGTCTCGCATGCTAGGAGCCATAAAATCTGCCCCGAGGGGATAATGAGCTCGGTTCGATGTAAGCAGTTGAGACTCCGTTGTGCGGCGAGGGTATGTACCCGGAGTTCCTGTTCTTCCACGAGGGATATGCTTCATAAACGAGACGGCTTAGAGTCGAGAGCGTTGCTCTCCGTCCAGCGGCTGCAGACCACCGAGGTGGTGAGTGTAACCCTCCGACACGAGCACTACAACAGTCAGCCTCGAATGAGCCGCAAATCAGATGGCGTCGGGTACAACCGTCTACTCCTAGCGAGGCTGGCTGCGCCGGAAGATAACGCGCGCCAAGTCCACATCTCATCTGATGCGCCGCTGACGTTACGGTAGTAGTTACACAGAGCGAGGAACCGACGTGTGGAAAAGATAGTGCTACTAATAGCACGTACGGTACCGATGAGAGATGTGACAAGTAACGAGCGGATCTACAATTTCTTCGAGCCGTATTCACCGGTGTCTTGGCGGCTTTGGGTAGTGGTGTGAAGAAGTAGTAGTGGGTGGCCCGGGTGCGCTATCTGCACCTAGGGAAGTTCCTGCAGGGACAGAGGGGGCTTACAAAAAAATTGGGGATTTCTTTTGGTTTGTTTATGCTGCGGCCGTAACGGAGTCACGACGTTGCAGGGCAGAGTGCCACGAGTGCAACTCGGCTACGGATATGCGTCGAGGTTGTACTAACATCTACAGATGTTAGTAGATAAAGAGACAGGTAAAGGAGGGCCCATAGCCGCAGTACTCGTGAATGGTCAAGTTCGTACGGTCGACTAGTTTAGTTGCGTCTGGGGTCGCAGAAGATAGCCAATAGTGCAATGTCTAAATGGGAGAGGGAGACGAGTTAGATGAAAGTTTTGAAATTGAAGTTGATGTGAGCTTCCAACCCGCAACCCAAGATCTACATAGTCGAGGTCGACGTCGTTCATCTCCGGATGGCCAACCCACTAACAAACTGTGGACTAACAAAGGGCCGAGTTGAGGGTGGGGGTGGTCCCTGAAAATGATGGATGAAAATATTCAAGCCCCATTTTCTTGTGAATTACTGGTGGAAGCTCAGTCACTATCGTACCCATGTTCCCCGCTCCACATGGCCCCAGCAACTAGCAGCTACCGGCTGGAACCGTCCAAGTCTGTCGGAGTGCCCATGTGGCAGTGGCACGTGTGGCATGTGGCATTATAACACTATGCATGTAATGCTGGAGAGCGTTGGGTGGAAGCTTCCAAATCGTGGGGAGCTGTGGGATCATCAGATGACTGCCTGGCCCCGCTAATTTGGAGGATAAATTTGGTGTGACCCCTGGACGACTTATGTACCTCCATCTCCAACAAGCTACAGTCAGGCGCTGAAATATCGGGCATAGTACTACACTATCCTCTAAACCGGGGATCCATGATTCCACTTAAGAGATGATGCGGCCTGGGCGGGGAAAGCCTCGAGACAATATACCTAGTGTGTAGCTGTGACTGATTGGTCCGGCTCAGGTCAACCTCTGCCCTCGATCTTGCTGTTAGGTCTTGACAGGCCCGTCCAGCCGCAATATCATGCAGTTAATAGGGACGATAGGTAACGAGTGGTTCAGATAAGCTCTCCGCGATCACTTTCTCGGGAGATACTGAACCTGTGCCCGTTATAGGGTACTTGGAGCACAAACATTAGCCGAGTCATAGCCCATGATCTAGTATATATTTAGTCACACGACTTCCTGTTCCCCGCCAGGGGGACGGTCAAGGCAAAGATTGGGGCTGAGACGAAGGCGGTGGGTTCTAGAAGCACCAAAGGATTTGACAAAAGTACCGGCAGGAGTATGTAGCGAGGTCAAAGGGAGCCAGAGACATGACGACCAATCAAGCGTTTCTTTCGATTGCCTTGGTCCGTGATGGCTCAAAGCGCCGGTCAACTGGTGTACACTCAGTCACACTTACAGTTTCTCAAAACTCGAGGTACCAGCACCGAATATTGCGGCCCCCTGAAGGCTAGTCACTGTGCTGACAAAGACCTGTGGTCATTCCTTTTGGCGGTGTATGCCCTTCGGAGGTGCAACAGATGGCTAACAACTGTCCCGATTAGTCTGAAGGAGGCTGATAATGCTGACATGATCAGGACCGAAAGCTGGGGCTCGGCGTAACATGATTGGGTCTTACGCATAATACTTCTTTTAACGTAATGGGGTCCGGCGGGATTGGTAGCAGTAAATTTGGGAGCATGACATGCAAGCCAGGTGTCCTTCGCAAATTCCAGCTCATGGTTTTGGCGCAATGACGAAGCTCAGGATTCGCTGGAAATAAGCTCAGCGGACTCCGGGGGAAGCACTATGACAGTACTGACCACTGACTGCGTACGCCCATGCAAAAATTTGTTGATGGAAGGAAGTGGTTGCGAAGAAAGTCCCAATAAGCGGTGGAGATGTCGGTTTCGATTTGGTTGGTGCCCCTGGGTAAATCGACAGAAGGAGCAGAAATCTAGAATTTCAGAAAGATGGAGAGAATCTTGCTCCTTATCCATCGAATGGGGGGCCGCGGCTTCCGTTGAGATTACAACGGCTACTAATTATCGGGGTGTTTGTTAATTAATAGTTATATATATATTTCACGAAAATTAAACAGGAGAGTTTTAACATTAATGGGATGTTATAATCTACTCTTAAAATGTTTTTTAAACCAGTGCTTTATTAAGTCTCCTAATCATCTTATTTATTATCTAAGAATATATCTAAGCAATTGAGATAAATAGCCAAAAGTTCCAAGCAATAACTTGTTATGCTGATAGCTATAAAAAGATATACCAAACTAACAGATAAGCGTGACCTGGTTAATAATATCAAGCGTTGACATAGTTAGCTCTATGAATACCTAGGTAGGTACGAATTCTCTCTCGTATGTGTTACGCGTCATTATTAGTATTTCCATCTTTGAGGAAAACCTGCATATTTAAGCTAGCTATGCGGGTGTCTACTTACCTAAAGTTAGAGCTACCTACCCTGCCTGTCGACCACACGTGCAGATCAGCAGGAACGGTGGACGCAAAGGAACTAAAAACAATGGCCTTTTGGGCGATCGAAAATGCGATGGTAACTATTTCAGCGGGTCATACCCACTATACGCCCTAAACAATAGTGCTTGATGTCTACCGAACCCAGCATCCATGACCCCAAGCTGGAAGGCCCGTGGAAGAGGGAAAAGAAACTTTGCATGGGTGTGTCAGTGCCTGCCTGCGTGCCTGTCTTAAAATTTCCTGTCCTCGAACGTAATTTGTATACCAGTACTTTGTAGAAAGGATGAAATCCAACTATCCGTTCAGGCTCAGGTGACCTTCAACCAGCTTCGACCTCCCGTCACTTTCGTCTTTCACTGACTTTAATAATCCTACTCCCTACATGATACCAATTCTAGCGTTCGTTCGGAAGACTTTGAAAATACTGACCAGGACATTCGTCGCCGGATATTAATTACGCCAACGCTTCCAGGTGGAATCCTAGAGTCGATAAAGCATTCATCATCTATGACGCTAGACGCATGCCTAGGTATGTTGCTACTTCACCGCCTGCATTGGTATTGAGCCTGTGCCACTCGTTTGGCTCTCCCAAGGAATCGGTGCAAGCTGGTACCTCCTGTCTCGGCAGACAAAACGAACTTTCCGAATGAAT
Organism: Monosporascus cannonballus; assembly: GCA_004154925.1. NCBI lineage: Eukaryota > Fungi > Ascomycota > Sordariomycetes > Xylariales > Monosporascus > Monosporascus cannonballus. The sequence continues at coordinate 20,605 of QJNS01000371.1, read as the reverse complement.
CACCAGCCTGTTTGGGATCCCGAATCTAATATCCTCTGCTGTTCACTTCACTCCTGCTTCTGAGCCACAAGTTGGGCTCACCCACCCATACCTGCAAAGAGGGACCGGACGACTTCGTTGGGGCCGATAAAAAGGTTATTAAGCTGTCAACACCGCGGAGCCTCAGTTTGTGGTTGCCTCAGTTTCCTTAGGTTCGGCGTTCAGCCGAGGCACCAGCGCTGCTAGCATTCTACGCATGTCCTTCTAAAGAGATCGGGCCTAGCCTTGGTCGAAGGACTGTGATGCGCTAGACCGAGACTTTCCCCCTAATAGAGCTATCGTCGTGATAGCTGAGACTTGCGCGGCCTGGCCCTGCTGCAACTTAAATCACGAGGCCATTACGCCAACTGCACCCGGCCCTCGTATCGAGGTTTCAACTCGGGGCCAAAAAAAAAAAGCACCTAGGGGACCATTGTGTTTGACCGCTCGCAATTGGTAGCTATGAGTTGTAAGGCCCGTGTGACGAAAACCTCCTTTGCCCTCTAACATCCGCTGTCGAGGCGGTGTCTAACTCGACAGTACTCGCTACTTCTACCATCAACAATGGCGGAGCTCATCTTGCCCAAGGGCATCGTGATTAACACGACTTGGATCTATGATGAGGTAGCGAAGCAACCTGTTGTCCCACCGGAGGCGATCAAGAAATACTGGAAAGGTATAAAGACAACCATGACATATTGATTTATCCATCGAGGCTTCCTTACTCACGATCGCATAGTCTACACTACTACCTTCCACAGATTGGTTGACCCTACCGCGAATCGTCTTGAAAACTTCTGGTGGCACGTCTGGGGCAGCGATCGTCGCCACCTTCCAGGCCCAGTCCTCGCTCGGCTTTTTGAGGAAATCTCAAACGGGCCGACTTTCGTCAAGCTTCGGGGCCCTCCAAATCGATATGAACCTCCGTCGCAGCCAGTAGGTCGCGCAACCGATATTACACTACAATCGCTAACTAAGGATGCTAGTCATCTCCTACGCGGTCACCGGTTCAACCTTCGAGCTCACAAACTATCCCCAAGATCTCTAAAGCTGAGCAAGGGGACCCTGAACTTAGGGTTGAAAAGAAGACGGTAGCACCGTCTTCATCAAAAAAGACACCGGGAAAGCCAATCCTGAAGAAGCCTAGGGGCCCTTCAGCCTCAGGACCGCGCCCGAAAACTCGATTTGCGTCGCCGCCACTGCCGCCAGGTTCTGACGCCGAAGATGGCGGTAGCAGAGATAGTGAGGCCGCCTCATCCGCCAGCACGGCCGTAGCTTCTGGTGGAGAGTCGAAGGTCTCGGGAGGTCCATCAGCTAAAGAGCCTAGGAAGAAGACGACCACGGCTGGGGTTCCTAAGAAGAAAGGGCCGACATTTGTGGCGTCCGCGGCGTCTAGACGTAGGCCTGCTATGCCACGGCGCCAGAGTTCTCAGTCAGCTACGGGCGGGTCTGAGGTCACATCGAGAGAGACCGGCAAATCGGTGAAGAAGGAAGTATCACCAGAACGGACACCGGAAGCGGAGCCCAAACTGAGTACAAAGGCCGCGGGAAAACGGCCTGCCCGCCAAGTAGCCCCGGCGGCCCCTTCAGCTACTGCGGCCCCTACGGTCACTGAATCGTCTTCGTCTTCTTCGGGGCATGACACTATTACCACGGGCAAGGCACAAGATGCCCCGACTATGATCCAAACAAAACGAACTCCCGGACAGCAGCCGAAGCCCACAGAGGATAAAATGGCAGACGAATCTACCAAAGTGGAGGTTGACCAGGTGAAGGCAACCAAGCCTAAACCCCATGCACGAGACGATGTGCAGGAACGAGCGCGACCGGAGACTGCTTCCAGAGCAGCTCATTCTCCGCAGGTCACAGGTGCCCCTCGTCGCGGCTCGGGTGGAGTGACGCGTGGCCATAGGGTCCTAAACACTTTGACGTCGTCAAGCACTGCACAAACCTCCAAGGCGACAGCTCAGGGCACTATCATCGAGTTCGACGAGAACCTACCTACTAAGCAGTTACGAGAACAGGCCATGAACTTCCAACACGAGCACGGAACGCCTGGATCCTCTTCAAGCAAACCTCTAGATCCACGCTTTATACCTACGCCACCAAGTGCAGTAGCAGCAGTGCCACTCGGTCGGTCTAAGAGCCAGCTGACTCTTCTTCTGGGACGACAAGCCGAGAAGAAAGACAAGAAACCTCGGCGATGAACGTTATAATCATATATACATCCAAAAACGTTTACTCGATATTACACGCGATTCTCCTACAGACGGTATACAGGACAGTTTATCCTTACGACTACACAAGTATACAAGCAGTCGTTGGCATTCACCATGGGAAATGCTAGAACGTGTAAAAATTATCTGTATAAGAGCGCCGATGTTTTTAAACTTTGATTGGCAACATGTTGATTCTAGAGCGGAACTGGATGGGTAGAGGCTGGCATCTTGTATAAACTTACACTGCATTACACTGCATTACACTGGCGCAAAGGAGCTGGAAAAAAAAGAGCAGGCTTTCCGACAAGGGGCGCTTCTCAGAGCATGCATCGAGAGAGCGCAACAACATTGTACAATAGCTCTCCTTTTCTTTTCTTCATAGGGCACCAGCTGCACGTCAGATTGTCTCAACGACTGAATGCCGGTGGCGATTTCTAGGGGTCTTTTCAATCCGCGGTAACGAAAGGGGGGGTATTGCACCAATCTCGATCGTCGGGTATTTACGCGAAAGAATCGGGACGTTATCTCGGGTTTGGAGGAGAAATGTCGCCCCCTGCCCATGTGTTCCCTTATCATCGATATCTACTTACCTAGGTACCTAGGTATTCAAAGGTACCTATTCTCTTTTCGAGGTTTAAAGGTTAACCGGCATTGGTGGGATCGGGGCAGGTGCGGTCAAGGAATTTTCTAGTGCATTTCCGTTTCTGACATCCCTACCCCTGAGAGGCAGGTTCCAGACCAGCTCCCCCCTGCCCCCCTGGCCAAGCGCCCCTCCAGGTTCATTAGCAAGATCACCTGGGACCACCCGATCCAGGGTGTCGGCTCGGAAAAGCCGTGGACAGCCGGGGAGTATGTAGATGTGAAGTTGTTACGGGTTACTGCTTCCAGGCTCTATTTTCCATGCGACGGGAGTCACAAGTGCGATCCTAGCACGCCCATTAATGGGGTCCCTGTCCGTCTGCCTACCTTGGTAGATGGACTCTATTAGGTGTCTATTGTACGAATGTGCGCTAGGCATTCGTATATCGCGGCCCAACCTACAAGGGTGCTGGCCCCTTTGGTTGATAAGCGTTCGAACCGGGCATGGTTTTCAGGGCCGTCCTCCCGTAAGTGGTTACATTAGTCGTTGCCCCGAGAGTCACCGAGGGAAGATTAATGAATAGCACAAGAGGAGAATTTAGAGAGCCTATCTATGGACAAGTAGGCCAGGGATCTGTGTAGGTACCGTAGGGATGTATGTATATTGCGCTGCCCGTCGTCCGTCGGCCCCAAGCACAAAAGTCATTTCACTGTTTTCACCACTGGCTCTACGTTACAACCGCTGCCCAAACTCTTAGTCACATCATCTACCACCATTTATATGCAACAATTGCTATCACATCTGGAGTGCTTGACGGATACGCGTACCGCTCCCAATAGACGACCGCGAAAGCAGCAGTAAACGAAGATGAGCTCCCCGTGAATTTGCCTTCGTAATGGACCGGCTAGCCTACGAAGCGCTGATGTGGGTTACCAGTTATGCGAATCGGGTCGACGTTATGAGAACGGTTACCTATATAACTACATACAGGCCGAATAGCACAGTAGGTGTGTACATGTAGGGGTGCAGGAAAGAGCGTTGTGGGACGCTTCTTCCAGCTCCGTTAAGAGAATCGTGATACGTAAGGCGTCGCCAGCTGACCCAATGGAGATCCCCTGGAATCAACAACAACAACGATGCCTTGAGTGTGTGCACGTCGAAACAGTTCTGACTGGGAGAAGAACTAACCCCCACCACCCCCACGTCCATGATATGCAACCACCCAATTCTAAGTACGGACTTCAAGGCTCTGACCGAGGCGTATTAATATCTTCCTACCCACGAAGGCATGATAAATACATACACAAACTTGCATATAAACCAAACATACTCCTGCCGAGGAGATAATCAATGCGATGCATGTGCAACGTACTACTCCACAGGTACCTCCATACTCCAGGTTACCGGCCCGGCTGTGCAACGTGCTCGCAGGGCGCGAGGTGGACAAGCCGTCGCTCAACACGCGGGTGGGTCATCGCCCAGCTGCTGCTGCTGCGCACATGTGAGCCATACATAAGGTGTGATGCAGGGAACACAGCGGCCGTGCCATGATGCGATGCCCTGCCCTGCCATGCCGTGTGCCATGCGGGACCGGGATGCCATGCGACGGACTCGTCTCCTGCCCTCTTCTGGCTCTGGCTCTGGTGGTGATGAATCTTCGAGCTGCCACGCGCTCGTTGGTTAGGTAAATTGGCATTTCTAAAGCAATACCGGAACGATAAACATAAAAGCTCCTTTCGGAAATCAGTGGGCCCACGCTGGACTTCCACCCCCCGGGCAATATGTATGCACATATTTATAGATATAACTTGTTACTGCCGGTGACATCCCTCTGTGGTCGACTCTAGAATAGGATGGTGAAGTGGGTAGGCGGCATATCACCGTGAGGCTGCCCGGAGAGGGCTATGCTGGCTAGGTACATACTGACCGCTACGTCTTTCATCATGCAAGGCGGCTACTCCGACCGTCCAATGCAACTGACCGGACGCATGTGCCAACAAACACCGGTAATACCGATATCAACCTACCATACCAAAGCGCAGCCGTATATAGAAAACCGCCATCAGTTATTAGCAGGACCCGAAACTGAACTCGATGCCATCAAGGGTCTGATCTGCGCGCCCTCCCGCTCTAACCCACACTTCTCTATCCAATTGAAGGGCCAACTAACTGCAGCGACAACAGCCTCAGGCGGTGCCTTCCCTAAAGAGAACCCCAAGGCCGCAGACAGCTCTTTTATTGGTCAATTTGATACAACTGGGGGATATTTGACCCGCAGTTCAAAAGATTGCTACTTAGCAGTTCTGCAGTTAATTGGCCTTCAATCGGATGCTGACGTGCTAACTCTGTATGTACGTACCAGAAACCCCCTTTTTACACCATCCAGATACCGATTACCTCTATCCGGAAAGCTATTACTAGATTTGACGAGTCACTTATTGCTTTGTGCAGAACGCCTCAAACCCCTTCTGTGCAACGCCAGTCGTGGAACGTCGGATGATGTACTTAGGATCAAATACAAAGTCGGATCATTTTATTTAAGGACGGGATTACCGCACCGGCTTCTAAAAACCATAAAGTACTCCCCGAAGAAATCCCTACCTATTCTTAGACCAAATTTACACAAGGACTGCGTCAGGCGGTGTGGGCTCTCCGGCCTACGAGTCGTGATACCTACACGAAGCAGGCACGATTAAACTTCCGAGCCTGCAAGTAAGGCCGGCTAGCTGGGACACCCTGGGCCAATAAAGCTCCAGGCCGGGCTGGGTAGAGTTTTCGGCTTAGCGGTGCTCCGGTTCTTCTGCTGCAACGTTTGCGCGCTAACACGTTCGTATGGCTTATCTCCGTGTTCCTTGCCTATAGCCAATCCCCGTGCCGCGTTGGCGAAACGTGCAACATTGAAAAGTTGCAATTCTCGCCTTATTCCCTGCTAAAGGTCCACCGAGCTACATCCTAAACACGCCGAACCTGGTAGCTCCGTGCTTCACGTCGTTCTTCCCCGACAGGGCGGCTCGCAGGCCCAGTCCGAGATATCTCCGCGTGTGCTGCGGGGGTATGACACCGTCGTCCTAATGGGCGCTGTTAGTTGACCGAACGACGTAGAACGTCAAAGAGCGGCCCTGGACGGACACAAACAGGGACGAAGAACGTTGAAAACTGGAAAAATCGGCATTCTCATCATGCGGATGACTTACCCATAACCTAGCAGACGAGTAGACGGCATCGCTCTCACGGTCGATGCGATCCCGCAGCTCGGGGTCGGCCTTCTGCCCGACCGTCTCCATGACACTGGCGAGCTGGTCGGCGCCCATGACGCCGACGCGGGCGTTGGGCCATATCCAGAGAAAGCGGGGCCCGTAGGCGCGGCCGCACATGCCGTAGTTGCCGGCGCCGTAGGAGCCGCCGACGACAACGGTGAACTTGGGCACGTCGGCGCAGGCGACGGCGGTGACGAGCTTGGCGCCGTGCTTGGCGATACCGTCGCGCTCGGCCTCGCGGCCCACCATGAACCCACTGATGTTCTGCAGGAAGACGAGAGGCACGCCGCGCTGTGCGCACAGCTCGATGAAGTGTGCGCCCTTCTGCGCAGACGTCCCGAAGAGGATGCCGTTGTTCGCCACGATGCCCACGGGCTGTCCGTAAATGGTCCCGAACCCGGTCACCAGCGTCGCGCCGTAGTCCCGCTTGAACTCCGAGAAGTGCGAGCCGTCGACGATCCTGGCGATGACCTCGTGGATCGGCAACGGCTTGCGCAGGTTCGTCGAGGCGATGCCCAGGAGCTCCGAGGCCGGGTACAGGGGCTCCGCGTAGCTCGTCGCCGGCGAGGAGGCCTTCTTGGGCCAGTTCAGGTTGCTGACGCACCGTCTCGCGAGCACTATGGCGTGGGCGTCGTCAACAGCGAGATAATCCGAGACACCGGAGACGGACGTATGCATCGCACCGCCACCCAGCTCTTCAGCAGACACTTCTTCGCCAGTAGCAGCCTTCACCAACGGTGGCCCGGCAAGGAAGATGTGACCCTGTCCCTCGACGATAATGTTCTCGTCGCTCATCGCCGGCACGTAAGCACCACCCGCCGTACAGAGACCCATGACCACCGAAATCTGCGGTATGCCTTCCGCGCTCATCCTCGCTTGGTTGTAGAATATCCGGCCGAAGTGATCGCGGTCCGGAAAGACGTCGGATTGGTGTGGAAGGTTTGCGCCACCTGAGTCTACGAGATATATGCAGCTATAATACCATTAGACTCAAGAGTCAAGAGAAGCGCCCTAGGGCTTGAAGCACTTACGGTAACTTATTCTCCTGCGCCACAGCCTGCGCTCTTAGATGCTTCTTCACAGTGATGGGGTAATAAGTGCCACCCTTCACCGTACTATCGTTCGCAGCAATAACACACGTGACTCCTTCAACAACGCCAATACCCGTAATGATACCCCCCGACGGCACGTCTGCTTCTAGATAGAGTTCATGGCCCGCCAATGGCGATAGCTCCATGAATGTGGTTCCCGGGTCTACCAGCGCCGTAACCCGGTCTCGCGGGAGCATCTTCTTCCTGGAAATATGCTTGTCCCTCGCCTTGGCAGGGCCTCCTTGTTGCGCCGTTCGCGTCAGCTGCTCCAGCCGCGCCATGGCCTCACCCATAAGTCTCTCATTTTCCTTGAACTCATCCGAGCTCGTGTCTACATTGCTTTGTATAACTGATATGGCGTCGGCTTGGTACGGAGCGGTATAGGACGCGATCGCTCGGGCCGGAAGACGATGGCGGGGTTGACGACGGAGGCATTGCCGGCTGAATTGGCGGGCTAAACCCAGAAGGTCCCTCGACGATCTTGAGATAGACATTATGGGGCAATTCGTATGAAGCCTTACTACCGCTGTAGCAGCTCGTCTCATTTAAAAGACAACTACATGAGACTTGGGAGATTATGAAGGGGAAGGTGTGACGTCGGCTTTCCAGACCGCGATGATCACAGCCGAGGTGCCGGTAAGAGCCGTCGAAAGCCGCTCGGCTTAAGGACCTCCTTCCCTTCGAGGCTAATCTCCATTGCAATGCCGACGTGCCTTGCACATCAACTGCTTGGCCGGCAATGATGGATATTTGTTTTCTAACTATCCCTCCATAATCAAAATCAATAGATAAATATGAAGGCATTCAGAGCATTAGCTTCGCCCGCGCGGCGGCAAATAATCCCCAATGGCGTTGGAGCAAGAACGAAGCCGGTCCTCCCCGCCACCACAGCATTCCAAACTCGGCATGCATCCTCCAAACACCCGCAGGGCTTCACGCCGCCGTCGGCGGCCGACCTAGCGGAGCTGCGCGAGCGCGTGCAGGAGTTCACGCGGCGCGAGATCACGGAGGAGGTGGCGGCGGCGACGGACAAGAGCAACGCGTTCCCCGCGGACATGTGGGCGAAGCTGGGCGAGGCCGGGTTCCTGGGGATGACGGCGGACGAGGAGGTCGGGGGGCTGGGAATGGGGTACCAGGCGCACTGCGTCGTCATGGAGGAGCTCTCGCGCGCCAGCGGCAGCATCGGCCTCAGCTACGCCGCCCACTCGCAGCTCTGCGTCAACCAGTTGCAGCTCAACGGCAGCCCCGACCAGAAGCGCCGCTACCTGCCGGGCCTCGTCGCCGGCACCAGCGTCGGCGCCCTCGCCATGTCCGAGTCGGGCGCCGGCAGCGACGTCGTCAGCATGCGGACCAGCGCCCGGCGCGTCGACGGCGGCTACCTCCTCAACGGCACCAAGATGTGGATCACCAACGGGCCCGACGCCGACGTCGTCGTCGTCTACGCGAAGACGGAGCCGGACAGGGGGTCCAAGGGGATCACCGCCTTCATCGTCGAGACGAAGTCCGAGGGCTTCAGCTGCGCGCGGAAGCTCGACAAGATGGGCATGCGCGGCAGCAACACCGGCGAGCTCGTCTTTGAGGGCGTGTTCGTGCCCGACGAGAACGTCCTCGGCAGCGTCAACGCCGGCGTGCGCGTGCTCATGGAGGGCCTCGACCTCGAGCGCCTGGTCCTCAGCGCCGGCCCCCTGGGCATCATGCAGGCGGCCCTCGACATCGCCCTGCCGTTCACGCACCAGCGCAGGCAGTTCGGGGCGCCCATCGCCCACAACCAGTTCGTGCAGGGCAAGCTCGCCGACATGTACACCAAGCTGCTGGCCTCGAGGGCCTACACGTACGCCACGGCCAAGGTGGTCGACGAGGAGGGGGTCATCAAGACGCAAGATTGCGCGGGGGCCATTCTGTACGCCGCGGAGCGCGCCACGGAGTGTTCGTTGGACTGCATCCAGCTGCTGGGCGGTATGGGATACGTCGAGGAGATGCCGGCGTCGAGGTTGCTAAGAGAGTAAGTCCATGACCGACGTACCAACCCTTCGCTCAAAACATGTTGCTAACGGCTTGCAGTGCCAAGTTATACGAGATCGGGGCAGGCACGTCGGAGATCCGCCGCATGGTCATTGGAAGAGCGTTCAACAAGGAATATGCGCATCTTGGGGCGTGAAGGCAGAATTTGTTTCGCATTAAGCCGGCGTTCAGGAGAAGCAGATAGGCAACGATCTAATTTGCTGTATTTTGGCATCTTCAACCAGCGACGTTGGAGACATTTCCGGTATTTGTCCACAGTCACATAACCAAGCATAGTCTGTCTACAGGGCGTGTGGCCTCAAGAAAAGTAGGAGAGGCGTCGCCATGTATCTCTCTTATTTCCTGGAGTTAAAGTAGTGTAACAAGAGGAAGTATCGCCCCCTCTATCGTTCGCTAGGTCGACTTCTTTGAGATAGAGAACGGCTCCCCCTTCCATAACAGAGCGCTGTCATAGATAGCTACCTATCTCAGAATCGAACACCTACAAATGAGCATGCCTCTTTGCCACCTTCCTAACGTGGAGGGCGGTGGAGCCGACACTGAAGGTTGAGTGGCCCGTGTTGTCTGTGTATTCTGAAGTGGTGTGCACGTTTTACTTATCGGAGCATAAGTGAGTGAGCAAAGTAAGATTTGCCTGAAAGCACATAACTTAACTCCCTTTTTCCGAGAAACTGCAAACCTCTAGAAGCCTGATCTCTGAACCACATTCCTATGCACCCACACCTGGCATTGAGAGCTCCTCCTGGCCAAATCACAGCCTTACGCGATACGGTTTCACTAGAAGGTCTCGAGTAATACCGCCAACTGCCTGTAGTTCCTCAATCCAGCTCATAGACCCGACCGTGGTACGGACATCTCTTGGGATGGGTCCCGACGCCCGCCTTTGGGATCATGTATGGTGCATCTGCTTCCTTGGCCATGTCCAGTTCCCACCTTCGCCCCTTATCATCCGGGACGTAAAACACCGGCTGTTCATGCCGGTACCCCATCTCCCGGGCATCCACGTCTCTCATGGACCGGTGAGAAGACCCATACTGCGAGGTGAGTTCGCCATCCGGGTATGCTTGGCGCTTTCCAGTTTCTTCCTTGTATGGTACTTCTCCGTTTGCGAGGACAACGCTACCTGGCCGGCTGCTTAGCTGGCTGTATGCTGGGGGGAGATCTGGGAAGTCGCTTTGGTCGATCGGCGGTGGCGGTGGTTGCGGGGGTATTGATGAAGGTGGGGGCGCCGGTGAAGGCCTTGGGGAGGAGATTGATACAGCACTGTCGAAGTTTCTTACTATGTCGTCCAAATCCCTTTCCACATCATGGTGGCGGTGGCTGCGACGGTGGTGGTGGTGATGGTGATGAAGATGGTCATGGTGATAATGGTGGTGGCAGTCATAGTGATGATGGTGGGTGTGATGGTGACGCGAACGATGTGTCTTGTGCTTGCCCCTTTTCTTCTTTTCATGCTTGCCACCAAAGTCGATAACGTCAACCCTACCCTCAGTCCACGAACTCAGACCTGTCCACATCTGGCCCTCGGTGCCATCGAGATGATATTTGAGTACGCTTGACGAGTAAACTTTCTTCTTGCTGCTCGTATATATCCTCCTATGGGCCGAGTCCTTGGAACGGGCCGTGTCTGCAAGGCCGTACCGGACCCCGTCTACGACATCTCTGAGGACCTGGAATGATTGGGGAACCTCGGAGCTCCGTCTCGATCTACAATGACCCATGATTGAAAATCGCACCGTTATTCAACTCAACCGGAATTGAATCGGGGAAGGAAACGGGATGCGAATGATATCGTGCACTGAACGGCATATATAAATGGTAGGAATACAGCCCATGGGTAAGGACGACCTTGCGAGAGTCACGAGTTATATACGTATCACTTAGCAGAACCCGGTATTGTATCCATACAGCCAGCCTAGCAACCCCTTAATCGAATGCGTTGAGATGGCTAACGTACGTAACCTGATGTTGGCTGTGACGTTCTCTTTTTTCCTTTGTCCTCGACGTTTTCGGTCGAGGGGAGGGATGGACAATAGCATTGTGCACCAACGCAGCTCACGCTCCGCATTCCTCGCTATTGGCAGTAGTGCACCTACCGAAACCTATACCTCTTGCGATAAAAATAATCACCCCCGAGAGCTGGCAGGAGAGGACAAATATCTCCGTTGGGCCATTAGAGTAAGGCAATTTGATTTGCATGATCCACTGCGCTCGCTGCAAGCCTTGCCTCTCCGCCAGCAACTCATGGTTCCGCTAATTGGAGGTCCCAAAGCGTTATTGAGAATATAGAACATTTCATTTTGAGAGAAGGGACGAGCCATACCTCAACCGATAGCATGTTTGTATATTTTCTGGGGTTTCCGTTATGGCAGCCGGCCCCCTAGAGCCCAGGGATGGCTATCTCATAGCTGGCTTACTCTCGCATCAGACAGGCCGCGAATGCATCTGTAAACATGAATCAGCGACTGCGGTGGAATGCTTCATAGACCGAGACGAGCGTAACAATCTAGCCGTCAAAAAGCGATTTTCCGTGCGATCAGAGCAGCCGAAGTGTACTCTGCAGCTTTGACTGGTGCATTAGAGAATCTGCGATGATCATGTTCAGCAGCAGTCAAGCTTCACCCTCTTAGGTTAGAACGCAGAGCTACATGCAGACATCCAATCATACCAAGGCCCTCTAGTTTCTCTGGGATGACTTGCATGCATATGCGCCGAGAACCTGCACGATAGATGCATGAAGACAGTCACCACTTTCCTAACGTGATTGGATCTCTGCAAGCAAATCTGGAAATGATGAAAAGAGGGTTGCACACTAATCTCCCCAGGAGATGGGCCTGCGTCTCTAGATCGTTGTGTAAAAGAACGTTTTCGTACAGTCTCCTGTTGATGCTGGTTGACTTCGTACATATGTGGTATTATGTGGAAAGGAGAATGCCGGCATAAAGGACCATTATAATCTCGAGAGCTGTCTAGGAACACAATGGGGCCCCATAATACACTAAGGTTATTGTAGTTGACCGGAGATACTTGGGCACTCACAGCTATCTTACGAAGGGCCAGTTAACGTCAGTCCGAAAATTATTTGAACAGAGATGACCGTGCTGACGCTAAAGCCATAATGCAACCAATCATTACTTTTCGTTTGCTTGCAGCGGGACCTCTTTTCCGTTTAGGGCGATTAGCTGATCTGGGCATATCGAAAAGTTGTTGATTTGACGTTAGTTAGCCCTTCGTAGGATATCGGATCACATTGGAACCGTATTTCTCTAAAGACTGTCATATGACATCTATAAGGGTCACATAATAAATGAGCTTACGGTGTTACTATGGAGCCATAAAGTCTCAGTAGTGATAAAATTTTTATAATTTAGTTATTGGATGCTAGCCACCTGGTATAAGTGTGACTTGGATAATTATACCCACAGCGTCGGGACAACGAAGTAATCACGCCCCTGATGGAAACCGAGACCGGTGGGCACCACCAGCTTCCCCCCTCATGCCTCTCACCGATATTCAGCAACTCGGCCTGCTTCCCTTATTTTATCCACGAATGCTAAAACTCTATATCGGTTCATGATACCCCTCTCTTCGCCCTTGCATCGATGGCATTGACATGATCGGATTATCTAAGGTCACCTCAGATTTGACACCCTACAAGTTGACCTTGCAATAATAGATCAAGCCCGCCTACATAACTTAGGCACATAGCACACCTCTCGCGCAGCCCGGCGCATCATTCTGAGCCTACGGACTGAACTCAACTCGCTCAGTGTCTTTTTTGCTCCTCGTGATCCGCTGGATTTTCCAACCCGTCGCTTGGGTTGGCCTGGCATAGATACCTAGACATACGACTAGGACCTTGAGGAAGAGCATCCAGGCTATCCGGGAACAGCCGGCCACCGCCGTGTCGTTATCACCCTCAACTACTTACGAGACAGTACCTACGACAAGTGGTTTGTGGTGGAAACAGCAGGGACGACTGCATTTCCTATCAACCCATTTTCCCGGCTCCTGTTCTAAACTCGGCCTGCGGTGGAAAGGGTGGATCAATTATGGTCTCATTTCTACCTACCAATTTTGCGGCAGCTCGTTAGATGACCTGCAGACGTTACACTGCAAATACGGGCCGTTTACCAGCAGGTCCTGAGTGGCTTTTTTCTTGTCTTTGGCTGACAATTCAGCCCAATCACCCGCCAGGCCGGCCGCATTGCGGAGTGCAGGGATCCTGGAAGCATTGGCACTCCAGATTCAGAGGCTCTAACCCCACTAAAGCCCCGCGAAAATCGCCGTGGCTCTCACGTTGCCCTTCAACGACAGAGCCTGGCGCTCACGCGCCAGAGCTGGTGACGGTGGTGAGAAAGATGCCGACCCCACGTTCTGTGATCCCACCAGGACCACAGCCGCCACCGCATCTTCCTCTTCACCACCTAGACCCGGATCCCAGGTTGGGGAAGACGATGTAGAGACCCGTGGAGGGGCGAAGGAAGCCCGACGAGCCGGAACTTCGGCGATTCACCCGTCGCTCGTTTTCATACATCTCTTCTCCCTGGCGTTCCTAATCCTTGTTCTTGTAAGTTGTGGCACGAGCTATTTTTCTTCTGGTCTCCTGTTCCGACCTACCAAGGCGCCACTAGCTTTAGTATATGGTGGCTAGGACTCTACATAGGGACGTCCAAGTTATTTAGCTCCAGTTCGCGCGGTGGGTTGACCGGGACGAATGCCCCGCTTCAAACCTTCAGCGATCAACCTACTCGCAGACGTGCGTACTTATGCAGTGTGTGTCGTCACTGGGGACATTTCGATTTCCTCACTTACCTACCTGAATCTTTCAAATTGCAATTGACCTTTTGATAACTGACTCTTCCCTTAACCAGACTGCCCAATTCTTCCTCGCAGATATCAAGTTTCAGTACTCACAGATATTCTCATCACATCCCTTCTCCCGGACTATATTCTCTCCTCCTGCTGTCATAGTCCACGAACCCGTTTGTGAAAGTCCTCAACCCTTTCCCACTGCCCCACCAGTCTCACTTGCCCACACAATGGCTCTTGCCGAAGAGACGAAGCGCATCACTGCGCAATTCGAATATACCGACGACGATGTCAATAAAGGCGTCCAGGAATTTCTGCGTCAGATGCGTAAGAGCCCCTCGTAAATGTCTGTCCCTCTGTTCGACGCTCATGCATTCACAGACGAGGGATTGGAGAAGGATGGCACGAGCATGAGCCAAATCGCAACCTACGTCACTGGAGTCCCCAACGGCACAGAGAAGGTTCGTTTCCCACAACGCCATCACCAAACCTTCAATTTACGCTCGTTTGGTTCTAACATGGGAGTAGGGACTGTACCTCGCGGTTGATCTGGGTGGCACAAACTTCCGAGTCTGTTCCATAAATCTCAACGGCGACAGCACCTTCAACCTCACCTATACCAAAGTGGCAGTCCCCAAAGAGTTGATGGTGGCGAAGAAAGCCGAAGATCTTTTCGCGTTCCTCGCTAAACAGATTGAGCTGTTCCTCAAAGAACATCACGAGGAGCATTTCGAAGCCAGCATCCGACGACGGCAGACGATAAGCGGAGAGGATGGATATCGGGATGAACAGATCTTCCGCTTGGGGTTCACTTTCAGCTTTCCGGTCATGCAGTTTGGCATTAACAAGGGCACCCTGATCCGGTGGACCAAGGGGTTTGACATCCCCGATGCAGTTGGCAAAGACGTCTGTGCTTTGCTACAGCAGGAGGTCGACAAGCTTCGCCTGCCTGTTAAGGTCGCGGCCTTGGTGAACGATACTGTAGGGACGCTCATGGCTCGATCGTACACTTCGCCGGGAAAAACCTCGACCCTCCTCGGCGCTATATTCGGCACAGGCACCAACGGCGCCTACGTTGAAAAGTTGGCCAATATCCACAAGCCTATCCCGGGCGAGTATGACCAGTCCACCGGCGAGATGGTCATCAACACTGAATGGGGCTCGTTCGACAACCAACTCAACGTACTGCCCAACACGAAGTGGGACGCGGAGTTGGACAGGGATAGTGTCAACCCTGGCATCCAAATCTTCGAAAAGAGAGTTTCTGGGATGTTCTTAGGCGAGATCGTGCGCCTGGTTCTCGTCAGCATGTTAAAGGACCCTAAGGTATCACTATTCCGCGACGAAAACTCGAGTTCGAACGACTGGAAGTCCACAACCACTATCGGTGAGAACTCGGGGATATTCGAGCAATGGGGACTTGATAGCTCGATAATGTCAATCGCGGCGGCGGACAACACACCCGATTACTCGACCCTCCGCCAGGAGCTCGAGAACGAGCTGAAAATCTACTCGGCTTCGAGGGAGGACGCCCAGGCGTTCAAGGATGTATCCCACGCCGTCGGAAGACGGGCCGCGAGACTTTCTGCAGTAGCGGTGGGAGCTGTCGTGCTGCAGAGCGGCAAGCTCAAGACGGACGAGGACCCCATCGACATCGGGGTGGACGGCAGCCTCGTGGAGCACTACCCCTTCTTCCGTGACATGATCTACGAGGCCCTCGCTGTCATCGACGGCATCGGCCCCGAAGGCGCAAAGCGCATCCGCATCGGCATCGCTAAGGACGGTAGCGGTGTCGGCGCAGCCCTGATCGCGCTGGTCGCCGCCAACATGGAGAAGAAGGACAGCGCGGACCGCCTCGCCACCGTCAAGGAAGAGGCCGTGCGGAAACTGTCGAGCGCCATACCCGCAGTCGGGGAGAAGACGACGGTAGCTTAAAAAAAAAAGGGGGGGGGGGATGAAAAATTTTTTTTCCCCGGGGGGGGGGCGAAGGG
>QJNS01000718.1:0-18443 GCA_004154925.1 Monosporascus cannonballus | reverse complement strand
CCCCCCCCGCCCGATAGAACCAGCGCTAGTGTATGACCCGATGATTTCTCCCGAGAAGGGGTCGCCGGTGGCTTTGTGGCCCAATGCGTGCAGCGTTTCGATCCATGCTTTCGGGAGTGGATCATCAGTGCCGGGTGGGAAGCTGGCTTTAATGGGTCCGTCTCGACCACTGATGTTCGCGTCGATGTAGTCTAAGTGAAAGTGGTTATAGGGAGCAGTATCCTTCGGTGGCGGAGCTAAGGTATGGGCCTTCTTGAAGTATGGGGCGAGAGCTTCCCAGCTCTATCCCAAATTTCCAAATTCGCCCCATGCATCATTGCCGACTTTTGAGGTGGCTATGAAAGCTTGTCCGTTGATAGCACTGCTTCCACCAAGGGTGCGGCCGTGTGGAATGTTGATCTTCTTATTATGGAGAGCGGACTAGGATACAGGGTTAAATGTTGTCTCCTCCGTACGACTCGACTGTTACTCACTTGCGGCTCGGTCACCGTGTTCCGGTCTGCATCAGATCCAAGCAAGGTCGGGAATAACGCTGGCGTCACGACGCGGGGATCCGCCATCAGATCGTCACCCGCTTCCAGGACAAGTACTTGGACACTGCTATCCTCGGTGAGTCGATTGGCTAGAACGAGACCGGCGGTGCCTCCGCCGATTATGATGAAATCATAGCTGTTAGTGGCCATCCTGATGAAGAGAACGTAGTGTGAAGTAGCGGGGAGGATTCAACTAGATAATCGTATTGAACAGCCTGACAGCGAGACACTGGCTGAAATGGATTTGCTTTACCGTATATAGTAAGATCGTGTCATCAACGGAAGTTTTGCCTCCTGATCAAAACCAAGAAGTGTTTGTAATCGAAGAAGGGGGTGGATGGTAGATGTGGGTAGACGAAAGCGTATGCAAATTACGAGGGGACCATGTCGAGTAAGTTGCTGTTGTCTTGGGGTAAGTTTCGGAATCAGTGACTTGTATTACAATAGAGGACCTACATAATAACATACACAGCCTTCATAAACATACAAGAAGATTTCTTATATGGCAGCATGTGCCGGAGTGCATCTTGTGCTATGCTGCTATTTTGGTATTAAATATTGTTTCCTATTGCTCCGGGCATGATTATCATGATACTATAAGAAGCTGGACGGTCTTATAGACGGGGCAACAACTATCACGACTGCGTACGCATTTCGAATGACAACTGAGATGACGATGAACCTTGGGCTTACCAAACTGAACAACTGCCGGAGTGTTGGCTTAGTTATATCAGCCACCCGTGGAAGTTACTTTCAGCCGCACCTGGTGCTATTCTTTTCCCTTTACAGGTGAATTTACTAGGATCTCAGAAGGTTCCGTTGTCTTCAATTGCTTGTTAGGACATCTTGGAGGACAACCTGATAATATGTCCTTCTTCGGTTGCAGCTGTTTCAGTGTGTGATGTCAGGGTCTCAGATCGGCGCTGAGAGAGAATCCCTTGCTTCTTGTTCTTGATAAGCTCCGCATCAACCTCGCAGCCCATGCTGCTTTGACAAGACTGATGGGATAGCATTCCGCCCTATGATTCGTTCTCAGTTACTGCCGTTCGGGATGGCAGGGCAAGATGGACGATATTCTCGCACGTTGACAATAGCTACACCCGAGCCTCACCATGAACTTGCAGAGGATACCGGCCATTCCTTTACAAAGTATTGCCACGTTCAGATAACCCGGGCGCACATCTGTAAGATATGAAGCCGGTGGTCCGTCAGGCACAGCTCTCCCTCACAGAAAAACGCAGCCTAAGCCGAACCCCACAAACCGTACGAAGCACACTCGACAACACAGCCAGCGCTCACACCCTGTATACTCCCTTCCTCGCGTCCGTAACCCGCACGACCATCGGATCGCACTGCCATAGCATATATATATGCTGATCACCCCACTCCCAGCCCATATCCTTCTTCCCCTCCGGTAGTGAGAGGTTGAAATTGAAAATAGTCCGGGCGAGGATGATCTTCAGCTCGACGAGGGCCAGGTTTTTGCCGATGCAGTTGCGCGCGCCGAGCGAGAAGGGCTCGAAGGCGCTCTGGTCATCATACCCATTCCAGGTTACCCAGCGCTCCGGATCGAACGTCTCGGCGTGTTTGAAGTTGCGCTCAGAGCGGTACATCGCCCAAGCCATGACGGAGAGCTTGGTCTAGAGTGGGGGAGTTAGCTGGTGGTCAGGATCGCTTTTGGAGGGGGGTGACGTACGCCGCCGGGTAGGTGCTGTCCGCATATTTCGTCGCCGCCGGGTGGGACGACGCGCGGGTGACCGAAGGGGACGGCGGGGGTGAGCCGGAGGCCTTCTTTGACGCAGGCGTTGAAGTATACGAGCTTGTTGGTGGATACGGCGTTGATTTCGTCTTCGGACTTGAAGGCGGTGCGGATTTCGCTTTCGAGTTTGCGGAGAACTTCGGGATATTGGACGAGATAGAAGGTGATACCCGAGAGGAAAGCGGCTGTTGTTTCGCCTCCAGCGATAATAAGAGTTGATAGAGTTGTGTCGATCTCCGCCCGCGACATTTGAGTGTTGTCCTTGTTTTCACGTTGCAGATAGTACACGAAGTCTGGCCGTTCAGTATCCCTGCTGAGACGTTTGTCGACCTTCTCCACGGCGTATTTATGGATCTCTCGGGGTCGCTCTAGCATTTTGGCCGGCATGTACCATTGGAACAGCTTCCTCGGGACCGTGAAGAACCGGAAGGAAGTGATGGTCACGACCGCCTGAAACTGCCTGATCAGAATGCTAATCCATCGGTGATCCTTGCCATCATCGAGACAGCGAAACGACTCGCCGAATGCTAAGTCACCCATGATATCCGAGGTTGCCCATGTGTACCATTGGAACATGTTCAAGTCCTGCTGGCCGGAGCTAATGGCCTCGCGGATACGGCTAATGAGCAGGTCCACGTGGCTTTGAAACATACTTTCTTGGGCTTGGAGAGCTTTGTCTGAGAATCCATGGTTCAGTTGGCGCCTGATACGTGCATGTCCCTGACGAGTTGGCGACGTGAGGATGGAATAGGCGCCGTTCACAGAAGGATTGAGATATATTGTCCACTTGTCGAAGGGCCCATGGCCCGGCTTTGGCTGGCAGATGTCCTTCCATGCCGACCCCTCAGTAAAACTAAGTTCGTCTGGCGCGATTCTAACTATTGTACCGTACTTGTCGTGGAGGCCCTTGACTGTCTGGGGCAGCCTACCTTTTTGGAGGTAGAATGCGTATGGGATGCGTGTGATTGCCCACAGTCTCGGACCTGGGTACTTGGAGAGCGGGTGCAGGTAGAGGGAGTATATAATACTGCTAATCCAGTACAGTGTAAACTAAAACACGGTCAGAGTTGCTATTCTCGTGCCGACTGATTCTCTGAGCACTTACAAGAGCTCCCAACCCGACGGCGATCGTGGCAGGGCTGAGCCGGCCAATGAATCTACTCACCAGCCCAGAAGGCTGCTCTAACGTGTTCGTTACCGCCATCGTAAAGTGTTTAAACAAGACAGCAGTGAGTCGGTGAGCGAGTGTGCAAGCGTAAACGGCGATATAGAGAATGCTATATCATTCTCAAGAAGCATCTCTGCAACGCGGTAAGACTGCAAGCACCGACATGGGCGGCTACAGGGGTCACCCTAATCAACAGTACTAGACTAGTTAATTTCATGGTTAAGCTGCGGCTTGCTAGGGGTAAGCTGACGGCCTGAGTCGAGCACCTATACGAGCACAGGCTGTATACAGTACTTCTTTCCCCTCCTGACCACCTTCGTGGGCTTTTGATCGGAAAGGCACTGCCATCAACACAGAGCTAGGCAGTAGTCAGGACGGTGGGGCGAGAGTGAGGTGTCTCGAGAATCGGAACGATGTTCCTCCGAAAGCGCTGGAATGATGACCTTGCACGTGGCATCGTATCGGTCGTATTTGGGAGAATGGCTGACAACGCTGGTGAGTCTTGAGAAGCTATTTTGGGACTTTGCCGGGTTGGATGGCCGATGGCCTACGCTGCACGGCATGTGACGGAGGGCGACAAAGACAGGATCCATAACAATTCTCAGGAGCAGCTAACTACTCGCGTTGCTTTAAAAGGCAAGCCAGGGGGATTTGAGGTTTTCTTATTGGTTGGATCCTGCTATAGGTTTAGGGCTTTCACCGGGTAGCAGAGGGGAATTGATATGGGTGCTTGTCCTTGCTTATCGGCTTTCGTCCGATGTTTCAACCCCTATGGAGCAAGGCGTGTCTATAGTAATAACGGTGCATTGAAGACGCCAAGGCCCCGTGGTGCGGCACGCTAAAGCTTAGCCCCATGGGGGAGTCTTTGGTGTTACACCGTTAGGTACCTAACCATAAGCAGCCACATTCTCTGCATGATATGTGGCACCAAACATAGCTATGTCAGTGAATAGTGTCGCATCAGAGACTTCTTAAGGCCCAGCAGATGTAGGATCTGTGCTACGTTGACAAGCACATGGAAGATCTGATGGCTCGCGCCCTATCTCTCGTCAGACGGGTCATCAGCCGCAGCTGGAGGGGAAACGTACCCAGACATCGAAGACCCCACTCCAATACTTCTCAGGGATGCGATTGACATAGAAAGCCGTTCCGAGCAAGTAAAACGCTGATTGCGCTAACACGTACTCCAGTGAAAACCCGTCTAATGTAAGACTTGGGGATAGCGCAGCATGAAGAATGGGTGCGAATCCACTTCCCCCTAAAGCAATGAAGACAGCGGCCCTGAGTGATCGGCATCAGCTCAGCCCCGCTGCAATTGATGCATCACATACCTGAATTTTGCCGCTCGTGGTCCATCGGCGCTCGGGTCGAGCAGGGCCCAAAACACTGCTAAGCCACAGGCTAGGATGATGGCGATGTAGAAGCTCGCGAGTTCGGGTTCCTCGTACAGACCGAAGTATGTTGCAGAGATGCATGTTGATGTAATGTTGCATGCAATGCCAAGGTAATCCAACTTCAGGCAGCGCCTCGAGACATGCTCCGAGTGGCAGCTTACGCAGTGGTAAAAGGCCTCGAGGAGTGTCAGCTGGACAAGGACGGACTGGCCGGGCGAGGAGTGAGACCGCTTACGGAGAACATGCAGCAAATAGTGGCCCCTAGAAGGTAGGTCTGAAAGGCCCTTAAGTCGGCGTCCTTGAAAGCGTAGCTGCCATGGAGAGCCGGAAAGCTTGCCCAGATCGTCAGGGCTAGGAAAAACAATCCGACGCTCAAGTGCGACCAAACGTTGACAGACTCGTTATGCAGGTACCATAGGGACTCGAAGCAGCTACGGAAAGAACCGTGCCGTTTCCGGTATCCTCGGATGATAAGGGGATCTTGTCGCATCCAAGGAGGTGCTTTGGCGAAATCGACGACTTTCGATGTTAAGGATTCCACTTGATGCTTGACGTCAACTGCCATCTCTCCGGCAGCTCTGCTCGCTTCAATGGCCATGGGTAGAGGTGGTAGTTACTGGATCTGGTTGATTTCTTGGTGGTTTGTCTCGAAGGCCGTGACGGGTTTCATAGATAGCAATCCTCACCGCCTCAAGACCACCGGTTTCTGGCCTGATGTATTAATTCTCCGCCAAGAAGCCTGGTAACATGCTTGCTTGGGCCGGATCCCGTGTGCGTTACGCAAGGCCACGTAATCGCGGAGAGATTTCCCTATATTGGTAGGGGAAAGGCATTTGGTAAGGTAATGACCCATGACAACTAGTGCGTGCCCAATTTTTCAGCTTCCCAAACGGTCGAAGCCGGAAGGGCCCTTACATCTGGTTGCTTTCTCACATGTGAATTCCATGTGCTTACAAGATGGACCCTCGCTAGTCGCTACGCAAAAACAGGGGTTGAATTCAT
Organism: Monosporascus cannonballus; assembly: GCA_004154925.1. Lineage (NCBI taxonomy): Eukaryota > Fungi > Ascomycota > Sordariomycetes > Xylariales > Monosporascus > Monosporascus cannonballus. Next base: position 12,587 of record QJNS01000718.1, on the reverse strand, counting down.
TGCAACAGAACACCTAACCAATGAGAAAATGTCTGTCTCCACCAGATAGCCGCACTCACTCCACCCCATAATGCAGGCCATGTCGGCATCTACACGCTCAGGAAGAACGGAATCTGCGCGGGATCCATTGCCTTCCACACGATGGGCATACCTTGACACAGACCTTCCTCATCGAAGCTCTTGGCATTGATCCCCTCGCTGATTTCACGCATGTCCATCATGAAGCGTTCGTTCGCAAAGTCCGCTTCTCTCCGCCCTCGCTCGAGCAGCGTCTTGTCGTTGAACATATGTAACAATGTCTCCTGGCTCTGCACCAGCTGGGGCCTGTTGAAGCGAGCCAATAGTGCAATATGCTCGACTGACTTCTGCTCGTTGGGCAAGAAGCGCAGCAAATCTTTGACGCCCTTTTGTTCCGGCGGTGGGGCGTAGAGGGCCGCAGGATGTAGGGGGAGAACCCCTGAAGTAGCGATTGGCTCGCCAGCATTGAGCACATGGTGAGAAACACCACCGAGCCATGCAATGTGGGTGATGATGTCGACCAATGTCCCGGCTTTCTCTAGCGGAGCGGCTGGGAAGTCAATGACCATAGCAGGACCATTCGCCTCTTTGACCCAAGCTTGAACTTCCCAGTCCAGTGCAAGCATTGCATCAGTCTCATAGTAGGCGTCCACGAAGGACTGCACGAATCGTCGGATCACCGGCAATATCTGTGAGCCATCTTCGTAGAAGGGGAAATGTGGTAAGTCAGGGCCGTATGTGCAGTTAATCAAGCCTCGCCGCCGTATATTCTCCTCGAAGTAGTTGGATCTGAAAGCGCCAGCTATCGGGTAAAAGTCCGTGGCGAACTGTCGAACGCCGTGGTTACTGACTGCGAAGGACTGGTCGAAGATGCCGCCTTCGTTGAAGAGTACAGACTCTCCGACGGGTCGTATCGCGTATGCCTGGTACATGAGCCGGTCGAGAAGTGCGAGTATAGGATGGTTGCCGCTCATGGTGCGAAGCGCTGCCTGATGGACAATTTCCGCAACAGCGTGTGAGTTTGCTAGATGATAGATTTGCCCGTGGAAGAGATCATTTTGGTTGAACATGGCTTTGGCCAGCAGCCAGTCGTTCTCTTCATCTAGTGGTGTGTAGATCAAATCACTACCCACGTTCGTTTTGATTGCCAGGGGTAGCATTCGATTCGAGTCTGCGTCTAGATAGAAGTAAGCCTGGCAACCAGCAACATATTTGCCTTCTGTCGTAGGGTAGTCTTTCTGATAGCTGTGATCTACAAAGAACAGTCGTCCGTCCTCGTGAAGTGTCTTGACTCGCGTTCCGGTGAGAGCCGTAGCGGTTTCGTCATCAAGCTGGAAAGGCAAAGCATCAGCTGTTGGATGTAGCCGACGAATGGCGTAGGGATTTGTCGAGAGCCGCTCCATGGCGAAGAGCAAGTCTGAGCTGAAGTTGGTGAACACTCCTTGGGCCATGCCAGTAGGCACTGAGCGCTGCCATTGTCCGTCGTAAAGGATTTGATAGTCTGACAGCTCTTTTATACCTCCGGCCTATACAACGTTAGAACATGTCAAGATCTATCGCGGTATGAGATGCGTACACTTTGTATGGCGGTAAGAGCAGCCACGGCTTCCTCGTTGGCAGTTTTCACTAGCCACGCTGCATCTTCGTACCACTTGCCCTGATGCTGCTGTACCATAGCATTACCAAGGACTCCAGTGGGAAAGTAAGAACTGTTGCCCAGTAGGGAGGGGCCATATAAGAAACCAGCTACTCTCACTTCTACTTCTTTCCTTCGAGAGTAGGGATCTAGATCTTCGTGAGGCAGCAGTAACCTCTGTATGGGCGAGGTGCCTGGCAATTGAGGACCCAGCCATGATTTTCCGTGTAAGTTAGACGACAGGTCTTGCACGTGGAACAGCGGTAGACCTGCTACAGCCGCAGCTACCCAAACAAGAGGGGTGAATGAAACCATGATGACACGGCATGAAGCAGAATACTCAGGGGAGATGAAATGAACGAGAAGAAAGGGACGTCAGCTCTTGAGACAAGACTCATGGCCGATTCAAGGCCAGACTGATCCCGGAAGAAGTGAAGGAGACTATGGAGTATCATAATGATAACCACACACTCGCCTTGGCAGCCGTTGAAGGGTTCTAAGCCAGACCGTAGACGTGAGTCAACCCTGACTGCTCGCCTGCCGGTTTGCCATATTGTCATACATAGCCTGCATGGCGGAGGTCGCTTGAAGTGACCTTACCAGGCTCTTCCTTTGCATTCCATTACTTGATACCAGCGTACAAGTGGGCCGTATTACTCAGAGATGCTCGACGTAAGTTAACCTGGGTGTCCCCCTGTTGAGTCAGCCTGTCATTCTCGAACGGCCGCCCCGGGCTCGGAGTGCACCTGAACAGGCTTAGAGGTTAGGTTAGGGTTGGGGTGGGTGAGGATGCGAGTACAAACGCTACCTACCCAGGCATTTGCAAGTATGGAGTTATTCAACCTGCCCGACTGCGAATAGAGTGCAGCCTGTAACTGGGGCGGTTAGAACATTAACCGTATATGGAAGGCGGCCACATCGTTTCCATTATATTGGTCGTTAACGTTAGTATTAACTTTTCTTAAGCACAGGTCAGGAAATGCACCTGCCCGTTATGGCTGTGCTCTCTTCGCTGTAGGGGAGGTTGGATTTTATTCCAATCCTTGAAAAAGGATGCGGGTGTTGCCGGTGAGGGCGGAGTAATGTGTTTTGCCAAGGTAGCACGGGGCATACTAGTCAGTCCGAAAGTTTTGGATACACTAGTAAGCCTTCGTCCTCTCATCATCTTGCAGATGCAACGTACCTGGGTACTTCGTAAGTAGGTAGCTATTCTTCAGGATCTTATTACGCCCCCCCGGCGTATCTTTATCATTAGTTGCAGGTGCTGCCACAAGGAGGTGTATCCGCGTGTTCTGGGGCGAACCGCGGGTATATATGCGGCCCGTAAGCTTGGTTTACGTAAATCAATGCTTCAATATTCCTGCTGATGTCTGTGGGAGCCTAATAAACTCGGACCTGGGTTTCGTGAAGTTGTGACCCTACATGCCAATTGACTTCACCGTCAACATTTGTTGTTAGTTTTACCCTATTCCAAAGCATTGACCTTCTTATTCTCTCACCTGCGTAACGGGATGTATTCTTCAATGCGAAAGATCCTTCTGCTAGGCGAATTAGGCGTTGCCCTCTCACTCCCATCATGGGCGGAGCAGGAACCGCTGGTAGGAACCCAAGGGCAGAAGGCAATCGGACATAATGATCTCTTCTTTCCACCCCCAGACCATCCAATCCCGTACAAAATTCCATTTGTGTGGGACGAGAAAGAACACTATTATGAAAAGCACACCAACGGATCCGAGAATGGATACTATCGGAGATCATCGTGTCCCGCGATGAACGCTCTTGCGAATAGGGGATATATCAATCGATCAGGACGGAATATCAGCTATGACGAGATGGCGCAAGCAGCAAGGGTCGTCTGGAACTTTGGTGATGACAATGTAAGATAGCTTCTGGAGAAAACCCAGCGCCCTGCTGACCTGTTCAGATCATGGTCGTGTTAGAGCCAACGAGAAAAAATCATCCAGGACTCGACCGAATAGATTTGGACATGCTGGCCGACGACAAGGTCCAATACGACACGAACTGCCCTGCCGCCCCGACTAGGAACGATCGCGAACTCGGTGACAATGTCAACATGAACATGACCCTCTTCGAACAGCTGATTTCTGCGTCCAAGGACGGAGTGACGCTGTCATTCGAGGACGCAGCCGAGCACCATCACCGGCGCCACAATGACTCCAAGGCCAACAATCCAAACTTTCGCTTTGGCAACCAGATGGCGATTTGTTCGCTTGCCCAGTACGGAAATATGTTCGGGGTTCTGGGACGAGCTGGTAAGCATGGCCTGAATACGCTGTATGTCGAGGATGTGAAGACATTCTACCTCAACGACGACTGGCCGGTGGGCTATGCGCGTCGGGAGATGCCATACTATTCACCCGAGGCAAATAGCTACATCGATCGCATGTCGCTTCACATCGGGTACCAGATCCAGAGGCCATATCCGCCCGGTGACAAAGACGGTATCGATGTCGAGCCTGAGACAGCCAAGTTTCAGCTTCGTGAAGGGTGCACAGAGTCGAGAGGCAACCACGGTTCAGAACTGTAATATATTGTTAGAGATTGTCGGATGAGCGTGCAGCCAGGAAGAAGGCATCCACAATTGTCGTTATGGGGTGTGGGAACAGAATCTGGCTTGCGGTATAATTACGCGGTCAATATATATTATTGCAGTATCAGCGGAGACGGGCAAAGAGCTTCTCCAAACTGTGCGAGCCACCCGTTTAACGTGTGTACGAAGTAGATGATGGCCAGGCCATGTCGCTGCAAGGGCCAGTCCAGAGGCTCTGAACACTACAGCTTCGCGACCCTAGGCTTCTTGGGATGTGCTTGTTCCCACTCGGCCTTTTTCTGGTTCGAGACCTTGCTCTGTCCACAGAGTGCCGCATGAAGGTTTGCGTACACGCCGCCTGCTTCGATCAGGTTCGCAGGCTTTCCCTTGGAGTAGTCAAAGAAAACCACCCATCCATGCGACTCGGCAACAGGAACCTGCTGCCTTAAGGACCACATGGTGGTCGTGACGTGGTATCGATCGGGTCTGACCTCGTCGATCCTGTTCGCAACAATGATCTGCCGGACTCTCAATAATTAGGAAATCTTGGGTCGTCTTAAGGCCCTACTCACCGAGTCTGGGTATGAGACCGGCCTCTTGATATCCAGCGTACTGGACTTGACAATGACGCCGATGCCCCGAACCTTCATCAGGTCCTGAAATTTATCCTTCAGATGTTCTTCGAAGCTTTCGAACAGACGGAAGTTGCAAGCCGAAGCGTAGTGAGGGAAGCCGGCGTTCATGATGTGGCCCCATGGGTCTTGATCGTCCGCCCATACCACTCCGTGCTCCATCATCGTAGCCTCATGGTAGCCCTGCTCGAGTGCCTGCCTCACTATATTTTCTCTCAGCGGCTTGTAAAGCTCCCCACCTCCCGGGGCGTGGTAAGAAGACGCTTCGAGCTGAGTCTTAAATTTGGCCGGTGCCATTGCTGCCAATTGTCGTGACTCTGTCCTATAAGATTGGGAAGTAGCAGAACGGGGACTTGTGAAGTTGAGATAGCCTCGACCAACCACGTTGGGATGTTAGACTTTATATGGATAGACGTGGACGGCCTGTATAAGGACAGATAAGAGGCTTAATATCACGGCCTTCCTGCGTTCGATAAGCCTATTACGACCCCGCAACCAAGAACTGGGGGGCTGGGGGCTGTGCTTATTCTTTTATGAACACCAAGCCCACTTTTTTAAGGCGCCTCCCGAGGCAAAGGAGTATGGAGGAGTGGGGTACCCGAGATGCCAGGTATGGCGACACAGAACATCACCCCTGAAAGCGGACACTCTCCTCTAGGCTTACCTCGGCATTCCGCCTTTTGATCCACTTCCAAAGCAACTGGACAACGTGTGTGCGCTGACACCTTGCCGCCACTTCAAAGGTTTCATGTCACCTTCCGCTTGAATAAGGGTTGCACGCTGACACAGCGATCTACACCCTAGCACCGGTCCTGGTGGTGGAAATACCAGTATTATATTGATTACTCGTCTTCGGCTTCATATATTGCCGCTGCGTGAGGTTCTCTTCGTGCCTCTTCTCATAATTTCCCATTTGCCTGTATAGGTGCTTCGATACTTCGTAGCACCTGAATCATATAGCTCAATGTCTATGATTTGAACATCGAGAATCCCTTGAAATCGCTTTTGTTTATAGGTGGTCTCTTGAATTCTTCGTAACAGAGCAGCTACCAGCCCATAGCTGGACCTAGGAATTTAGGTAACTCACACGACTCTGTAATTGAGCCTTCTTCAGTTCCGTCTTCAACAACGTGATAGCAATGGCACCATTGTCAGCGCCCAGCGCAACTGGCGACGACTCTGACGGGTCAGTCGAGAAATCGGTTACCTCGTTGACATCATTGCCGTCGGTGCCTCCTCCTCCGGACGAACTCGATGCTGTCACGGACTGGGATGGTCCTGCCGACCCTGCTAACCCCAAGAACTGGAGCCTTGGGTTAAGGATATACCATACGATGCTGCCGGCTTTATATGGCTTCTCCGTGTAAGTCGTGACTCCTCCTCCTCCTCCTCCTCCTCTCCGCTCATTCGGCCATCATGATCGCTGATGGCAGCCCAGCTCCCTCGGCACCTCCGTCTACTCCCCAGGTGTCTTCCCCGTCATGGACGAGTTCCGCGTCAGTCAGCCAGTCGCCCTCCTCGGACTCTCCCTCTACGCCCTAGGCCTAGCCCTAGGCCCCGTAGTCGGCGCGCCCATCTCCGAAACCCAAGGCCGCAAAGCCGTCTACCTGATCACGCTGCCTATATTCCTCCTCTTTACCACGGGCGCTGGCCTCGCCCGGAACATCCAAACCCTGATCGTCTGTCGCTTCCTCTCCGCGACCTTCGGGGCGCCGGCCCTGGCCGTGGGCGCCGGCACCGTGGCCGATATCTGGGACATGGAGCACGGCGGCGGTCTCGCCACGGTGCTCATCACGTGCACTTTCTTCCTCGGCCCGAGCCTGGGACCGCTAATCGGCGGCTACACGATAGAGACGCGCGGCGACTGGCGCTGGCTGATGTGGGTGCTGCTGCTCATCGCCGGGCCGATCGGTCTGCTTGCGCTCCCTAGCAGGGAGACGAGTAAGAAGATCATACTGGCGCGGCGGGCGAAGCAGCGGGGTCTGCCGGGACCGCCGAAGCCGCCGGCCGCTGCGGCGCTGAAGATGCTGCTCGTGGTCACGCTGGGGCGTCCACTCAAGATGTTGACGACGGAGCCGATCGTTATTAGCTGGGCCCTGTATCACTCGTTCGTGTTTGGCGTGCTGTTTGCTTTCTTTGATAGCTATCCGTACGTGTTCATCGGCGTCTACGGATTCTCTGCCGGTCAGATCGGGCTCGCGTTCTTGGGCGTCTTTATTGGGACGCTGCTTGCCGTCTTCACCTTTGCGCTCATCGACAAGACGGTGTACCAGAAGAAAAAGGCAGCTTGTGCGCCTGCGAAACCACCGCCGGAGGAGAGGCTGTACACGAGTATGCTTGGGGCGTTCGGGATCCCCATCGCCTTGTTCTGGTTCGCGTGGACGGCGAGGGCGGATGTGCATTTCATGGTGCCAATTGCAGCGGGCATTCCGTTCGGATGGGGGACAGTGACGCTTTTCGTGAGTACCTACGCTTCCCACCCGTCTATGAGTAATTGGCACCCGACTGACTCGCATGTAGCTCGGCGGTATGACCTTCCTACTCGATACCTACGGTGCAATGTACGGCGCCTCTGCCGTGGCAGCAAACGGCATACTACGGTACTCCTTCGGTGCCGGGTTCCCCATGTTTGCGATTCAGATGTACGAGAAACTCGGCATAGCATGGGCTACAAGCCTGCTTGCATTTATTGGGATAGGCATGCTGCCGATACCGTTCATGCTATACAAGTTCGGACCCGCCCTACGGGCAAGGAGCTCCTTCTAATAGCATGCTAGCAGGGGATGAGGCTTGGATAAGAGCAGGTCTGCTGCGAGCGATACATCGTTATGATTTATGACTTTAACTTTCGAATTAGTATAATTCGCCCTCACAACTTGATAGACAAATCCCACTTATCCAAAGCAACCGCTACACCTGTTAATGCGGCAGCATATCCGACTAATATCGCCATCGTAACAAGGGGGGTAACATCCAAAGTAGGAACCGTCAAATTGACGAGGCCCGTCAACAGGTTAGCGACGAGAAATATAGCCAAGCCGTTTCTGTTAAAGGCTCGCAGGACTGGACTGGTGGCCGTCTCATAGGCCTCCTTTTCCGTCCTCGCATCGGCGGCATTGTAAAACGCCGGGAAGAAGAAGGCATCAATGACACAAATGACCAGGATCTGGGCCGAGTTGAAGGCGGCGATCCAGAGGACGTATGGTAAGTTAGCAAGCCGACGAGATACGTCGACACCGGCACCGTAGACTGGATTTGTAATGAGGATATACAGCGCGGTCCAGACTGCAGCCCACACGGCCATAGTTAGGAGCAGAGTCTTCCGCTGGACGCCGTTGCTAGATCCGCTGCGCGTGATGTTCCTAGGCAAGACAAACATGCCTGTGTCCTGGCCAGCTAAGAATATGGCCAAGTAACCACAGAAACTGCAGATGCCCTCCCTGTTCATGGAAAACAGGTCTGTCCGCGGCGCTGTAAGGATAAAGGCCTTAAGCGACGTGCTCTCCAAAACGACTTGGTAGATAACACCTATAAGGAGGGCCAAAGCTGCGTAGGAGGGAATGACCCTTAGGGCAGCCTGGAAGAGAGCAACGAAGGGTGGCAGAAATCCCAGAGTGAAGAAGAAATTCCAATGAACACCGTACTCCGTTACGTGTTCATTGTAATCGAGGCCCTTCACACTTATCAGACGAGCGACACCAAGCACTAATAGGGGGAGGGAGTGCCGCATAGAATGGAGAAGCCTCTGTGTTAGCGGGGTGGTTCGACCTTCAGCCCTCTCCTTCAATGCTGGTCGCGCGGCAACGACTCCGGCCGAGAAGACAAACGAGCCGACTCCTACATCCATTAGGGAGGTGCCCCAAGTCTCAACTTTAGCGAACCTGCGGGGGAAGAGCCTAAAGTCGACAGCCAATATCGCCAAACACGTTAGGATGAGCATGGATCCCCGGTACGTCGTCAGGAATGGCTTAGTAGACAAGAGAGGTAACGTGCTGGATGAGTTCTGAGACTGCATATTGGGGGGCAGTTTTGGCTTCCTTCGAGGCGTCGGCGGCCTCGGCGGGAGGGCGTAGACGAAGAGGGCAGGGGCGAGTATGAAACCGCAGAGCAGCAACGGGTTGTTCGCATAAAGTGTGATACTGAGCAAAGGAGAGGCGACGTTCAGGAGGAAGTCGACTAGGAAGCTGAGAGGTTGATACGGCCTGAAGAAGGACTGACGCGACTGCAAGGCCGACCACAGCAGGAACGCCGCCTGAGGGAAACAGGAGAAACAGAATCAGCTCTTAGATTTTCTGACCGGGCGCAAAGGGGGTGGTGTGTTCGCATACCGGAGCGACCGCCGTCACATAGTTGATTTCCGTGACTTCGCCTCCCGACAAGTTGGACACGAACTCCTCCTTCATCTGCTTGTAACTAAGCGTGGCATTCGTCGCCATTTTCGTTTCCGTCTATTTCTGTCTCTCTGTCTCTCTCTCTCTCTTTCCCGTCTCCGTCTCTAAAGGGCGAAATGACGATGGTACCAGATGGTGGGGCAGACGGGCTGCAAAAGCATTGAAGAAATTCAGGAGTGTGCTCTGTATTCGACCCTACAGAGACATCCCAGGCGGGCAGAGACAATTGGCGGCGATTATGTATGTCGCGGTGCCTATTTCAGTAGAGTGGAAAGATGTATGTGTCAGCTTGGTATGTAGTTGTGATAAACGTGTTCTAAAGCCGGACCTACCTACCCAGGTAGTCTATCTGTGTGTACGATCGAGAGAGCTATGGCCCCCTGTGACGACAGGAGTAGGCTACTACCGTACCTCTAGGTAGGTGGGGGGTACCTAAGTTACCGTTGGGTCCTCAGTGAGGTTAAACCCCGCTTACATAATATGGAGTGGTATCTAGCTGTTGGTCAGCTGTGACTCGGAGATGGTCTGTGCTTAGGCTCGAAAATCCGTCACTCAAAAAGAAATTTGTGAGCATACCAAACGAGGTTTCTGCTTCCTTTCTTCTTTTTCCCTTCGTGGAGCATTGCCCTTTCCAAAGCTGCGATTCCGAGCTACAAACAGAGAGACTGCGGAATCCGCAGTCTCTCGGTCTCGTCCTCCTCGGGGGTTTAGACATTCCATCAGCTCGTGAGAAATTCGGAGGACTCTTCATTTTCCGCCTTCGCCTTGTCAGGATCCCTGGCTTGGCTGGCCTGCCCGTGAGGGCCTGGCTTGACTTCAAGCTTGCAACAGTGGCATAAGAAACGCAGGGCCTGTGACCTCATGTATATCCGCGAGGAGAAGATGGGGTTGGCAGTGTCCCTATGAGAGAGCCGTTGCGAAGATTGTGTTTGAATCACTTAAGTCCGATTCGCAGCTTGGGACGCCTCGTTCGCGAGCACCCAATATTCGATTCCGATTATTCTGTTAAGGGCAATGCTCCACCATATCTTTTCTTTTTCCAAGGTGAGTCGTACATATCCGTCAGCTGCCTCGGTATGGGATACTACTAACGAGATCATATATGCTTTACTATAACACGATCACTTTTCTGCCTACTACTCAAGTCATGGCTACATCGGTTCTCGGGTCGAGGCAGTTGGCCTTCGACATGGGTAGCTAAGCTTTCAGACTGGTGTGCCTACCAGGTAGATAGAGCAAACGCCGTTCTCAACAAAGCCAGCTTGACTGACCACATATTCTGTAATGCATGATAGACCATAATATAGAGCTCAAGAGATACATGTCTTACAATCCTGATCAGTGCAAGTTAGCTGACGTTGTCAGACTCTGGAGCTTTTGCCCCTCGCCTTTGAGACGGGTAATAAGCAGGTCGCTGCTTCGTTTGTTCGAGGATTGCGTCTCAATGTGATTAACGGCTTTGACTTACTCAACCCTCCTTTCATACCCGAAAACTCATTCAAGTCGCGAGGCTACCGCGTGTTTGTGAACGCCTTTGTGCCATTCATTCTCCTTTCACAATGGAGAAAAGAACTCTGACAAAATGCCCTTCGGCCTTTGTCTGTCGGTCTATTCATAGAAACTTTCAATATCAAGACGCATCACGCCTTACGATAAGGTAGGTCCGCTTCACCTAGTTCATCAACTAACCTGACATTCGAGCAAACATCGAATACCGTATTTCTCCTGCTCACGAACAAACCCGTTTATGTTTACTCACGCTGGGGCTCCAAGACGCCCGAATCTGGACCCAATATGGACGAATCCCACCTATCAGCATCACAGCCTCAACTGGGTGTCGAGGGTCGCACTTGGGGCAACCCCGAGCCCGGCAGGCCTGTCCCCCTCGCCCTTGTCTCCTAGAACTCTCCCAAGCCCAATGTATCCGCCCCCCCCCCCCTACGATGGATCTATGAGGTTTCAGGAGCGAGCCCTGGTGGGCGGTCTTAATCAGAGAAGTCGGCATCCAAGCCTGACAAACCCCATGACTCTCGTGCCGATCGACGAACACTCGCCCCCGGCCGCACGGTTCGAGAAGGTCGTCACACTTCCGCCCATCAACGCGGAGCGCGGGTTACCTAGCCCAGCTTCGCCGGGACTGACGCCTCCACGAGAGCTGGTGGCCCAAATTCCAGAGCAATACAGGCCGGCCTCGGTCGCTGCCCCGCTTCGTAGACTGCCCGCCGGACCTCAGTATGCCAGCCAGGGTCTTCGCCCGGTCGACCGGCGCGTCTCGGCACCGGCGCTCTCCCAGCTGGCGGCTTGGAAGGGTTCGCCCATGGCCGCGCGCGACCAGCTGCGGCTGTGGGGGCACGTGTACTACGGGGACGCGAAGACGGCAGACGCCTTCGTGATCGCGCGATCCCTGCGCCGCCCGCAGACCAGCGTCATCGACGACGAGAGGGCGGCAGCAGACCGGCAGTCCGTGACTTCTCCGCCGCTAAGCCGCCGGACGGTCCGCGCCATCGTCCGCCCCCGCGCCCTCGAGAGGCGGCCCTTCCTGATCCAGCGCACCTTCGACATGGACGAGCTGCGCGCCACGATCCCGGACCCGCCCGCCCGCAGCGAGGGCGCGGTGGCGGACGGCCCCGCCGCTGGCAGCAGCTCCTCCCCCAGCCAGGTCGGGGCTACTGCGCCACAACGCCACCAACAACCGACGAGTTCTTCCAGGAGACGTTCCAGCAGCGTCAAATCGGGCGCGCTGCTATCGGGCCGCTCGAGGCCTTTGGACCCCGAGAGCTTAATGCGCGACGCGAAGGCGGTGCCGATCCGTGAGTGAAATACCTTTTTCTGAATGGACTACCACATTATCATCATCATTAACCCCGACCGCGGTCCCAGTCCCCCCCCGCCCTCGTTCCCAAGACCCCCAGTTATGTGTCGGCGAAACTGATATAAAATATCTAACACGGCGTCTCCTACCAGATCTCAAGTACGCGCGCGCCCACCTCCCTCCCCCTGCTGGCGGCGCTGCTGGCCTCGGGCCACGTGCGCGAGGGCGACGTCGTCTACCTCCCGCTGCCGCACCCCGCGGCCTGGCCCCAGACCGCGCGGTACGTGTACACGGGGCAGGGGGAGCCGACGCCGGCGGTGCGCGAGAACATCGCGTACCTGGCCGGCAAGGCGTGACAGGCCCCGCCGGCTTGGCTGAGCGAGCCAGCGCAAAGGAGACGGGCCGGTCGGTCTACTTGTATGCACGGATGGATGGCTTGGCGGATCTGGGGTAACGCCCTGCGTCGAGGGGATAGAGCGGGTATTGTCCGTCGGCTGTCCGGGGATAATAATGGGAGGTCAGTACGTCTGTTAAGCCACGGACTGAA
>QJNS01000370.1:0-54698 GCA_004154925.1 Monosporascus cannonballus | reverse complement strand
TTATTATTATTATTATTATTATTATTATTATTATTATTATTATTATTATTATTATTATTATTATTATTATTATTATTATTATTATTATTATCATCATTATTATTATTATTATTATTATTATCAGCTGGTATATTTATTTTTAAATTTTTCTTACATTTTCTTAATTAGAAATTCTAAAAATATTAATAGTATGATTGATAAAGAAATAAATATATACTTAAACAAAACGGGGTTTAAAATTTTAATTCAGTCTCTTTTCCGTAAATATAAATATATAATTAGCTAAGTAATTGATTTCTATATACTTAATATGTAAAGGTTTTCAATAAATTTAAATATATCCAGTATATTTATAAATTTTATAAAAATATATTGTCGTAATATATTATATTTTTTAATCTTTACATATACATAATTTATGAAATATATAATAGGAAAGCTTCTCTAGTTTTTACATTTAATATTTAAATAGTGAAAATATATTAATGAATTTTTCAACTTCTGCGAAGTTAAGATTTTACCAACTTTTATAAATATATATTCATTTTGATAATATATTTAATTTTAAAAATCACATTAAATATTTTTTTAAAAATATACCTAGTTGCATATATGTAAAATAATGTGTTTTATATATATACTGCCTTACTGTATTATATATGTTTTTGTTAATTTATTATTAAATTTATTATATCGCGCGTTTTGGTAGAAATCCGTATTCATTGCTAGGACAATTCATTTAGTGGGGTCCGAGGTTAGGCATCACGAAAAGACTATCGAAATATACTTTTATAGCGAGATTTTTTAATATAGGAAATTTGATAATAAAGTTGAAAATAATTAAATATCATAATTATTTTGCGATTAATAATAAATGTAATTTTTTATAGAGTTTATATAATTATGCTTTTGTTCTAGCATAAGTATCGTATCATTATATGATTTTTTATATTATTAATTTCATTTTAAGAAATTGGTAAGTTTGTTATAACCTTTTTAGAGTTTTGTACATCCTTGGATATCTATATAATTGATTTTTATATATTTCTCTTACTAGATTCTTTCGGGGTTTTTTGACACCAATATTTTGTTTGTTTTTTGTTCTTATAACACATTATTTATATTGCTTGATTTTATGATATATATTAAAAGGTATTGCTTCAATTATCGTAATTTGTTGCGGGCGTAAATATCTTTTCGTAATGGTCTCAAAAATTATATAGCTAATTTTGACCAAGTTTTTTTCGGAGTTTTGTCGTATATTTAAAGTATTTGTTTTGCCGTTTTTAAGCGCTTTTTGCCAATAATAACAACGTTAATGTTCGCCAATTTCTTTATGTATTTTCATTATCGTTTTATAAATTTCTTAATTATAGTAAAACGGGTAAGATTTTGATAATCCGTATAAACCTTAACCTGGTATAAATTTCCGTTTAGAAAAAATTTGAATTTCCGAAAAACCATCATAATGGCCATATATTCCTTATCTGGAATACCGTAATTAAGTTCGGCTTCTTTTAATTTATACGAAAAGAATATAGTGAAATATAATTTGCTTTAATTATTTCGTTATCTAATTATTACGTTTAATACGTATTTAGAAATATCGGTTTTTAGTTAAACATAGCGAATTAAATCCTATATAATTAATATTAATTCGTTAATAATTACGTTTTTGATTTTTAGAACGCTTTTTTTATTTTTAATACCTATTTCAAATTTTGCTTTTTCTTTATGAGATTTATTAGATGTATAGTTATGTTGCGAAAATTTCGAAAACACTTTCTGTAGTAATTGACGAATCCAAGAAATGCCTATATCTCTTTAACTATCGTTGGTGTCTGCTATTCTATAATTGTAGCGATTTTCTTGAGGTTTATCTTAGTATGTCCTAAAGTCATAATATATTCCAGATATTTTATTTTCTATACCTATAATTAATTTTTTTTTCTGCGTTAATAAGTAACTTTGCGTTTTGTAAACCTTTAAAAACTTTATGAACGTAATTTATATGTAGTTTTTTATTTCTGAAAAGTAAGGATATTGTCGAGATAATACACGACAAAAATGTTAAGATACTTTCGTAACAAATAATTTATTATCTGTTAGAAAATTGTTGTCACGTTCGAAAGTTTTATTAGCGTAACTTAGTATTGAAACAATTCGTATTTTCTCCTGAAGGTTATTTTTTTAATGGTATCCCTTTTTGATTCTAATAAAGTTATATTTATTTTTAAGATCAAATATTATAAATTATTTGATTCCGTAAAGTTGTTTTTTTTATTTCCGTAATCAGAGGTAATGGTACTTAATATTTAACAGCAATGTCGTTTAGTTGTCGATAATTCATTATAAGTGGTAATTTTCTATTTTTTTAGATACGAAAAATATTAAATATCCTGCCGGTAATTTCGAACATCGAATCCATCTCTTTTGTAACCGATTTTCCAGGTATTCCTTAAAAATATGTAATTCGTTTCCGTTAAAGTTGTAAATAAGGTAAAACTTTTCGTCGAAATTTTTTTTTTTAAAAATTATCTTATAATTTTATTCGCTATGTTCTGGTAATTTTGCATCCAGTTTCTTTTTAAAAAGCTGTTTGTATCGCTGGTATTATAATGGCATATTGGTGAGATTTTCTGATTTTTAGGGCTGTTATTTTAGATCGTTATTTAGTTGCCTTAATTTTGTTCGGATATTAATAATAATACGTCGTACTTTTTTTGGTGCTTATTTTTTTATATATCTTATCATTTTAGATAGTAAAGTTTTTGTCGTGTCCTTATATGTTACGACCCAACCGAAGATCGGCTACGAAAACGGTCAGACCTACAAAAAGAGTTACGTGATTTAGATCTTTCTTGGTATCAAGATTCAAATAAATCCATACAAAACTAACCGAATCCAATGGCATTAGATCTGTGATAACGTCGAGATCCAATAAAGATCTAATTAATTTATGAAAATATATACGTTTATTAGTTCCATAGTTTAGATAATTTTAGTTTGTAATATAATATCGTTACCTAAGGCACCTTTGGCATTACGAAACGTAATACGTTACTATATTTATTATTTAGATTTTTACGATATTCCTATTAATATAAATTCGTCGATTTAAGGTTTAATAATTGGTTAAACCGTATAGCTCGTTATATGTTACAAATTTTTATTTAGTAGTACCGTTAAATTCTAAATAATATTTAATATTGTTAAAATGTCGATTAGCGTTTAGGAAACCCCTATTTAGCAGTTTTAGGCTCGAATTCGGGAATTGGAAAAAGAAGTTCGATAATTTAGAGTTACGTCATTTATCTAACCTTTTTTCGTCCGCATAAAGCTAAAGAAGCCAGAACCTTACGATGGGAAAAGTAATCCTTAAATTTTTTTAATTTAGGTACGAATTTATTTTCGTTTTTTGGACCTTAGCGACCTAGCGGATATGGTCTTAGTAATGGGAATATGCCTAATAAGAAATACGGTTAATTGGTTTAAACTTATTTTGAAAAGTTTCCTAAATGTAAAAAAGTTAAATAAGGAAAACTTTATTAATAAGATTTTTTTACTTTTAACTAATTTCGAAAACAAAATGCGCGATAATTTCGGCAATCCAGATAAAAAAGGATTTACGGTTTAATAATTTCTGTAATTCCGATAAAAAGGATTTGTATTTAAATATACCGTAATTTTTAAAAGTTTTACGGTTAAGGCCGAATAAGGAGATAATAAGGCCGACGCCTTTATTAATATATTTTATAAAAGGCTAAAAAATAATATAAAAAATAAAATTATTCGGATTAAATAATTAATTAATTTAAATCGGTATATTACAAAAGTAATTAAGATTAATAATTCATAATTTAAAAAACGACAAAAAAAGGAATAATATATTTTACGTTCGAAATATATTAAGTTTAATTAGGGGAAAAAACGAAACGTACCTTTTACTTTTTATAAAACGGTATTAGGATTTATGGAATTCGGCGTTACCTATAAATAGGATTAAAGTTAAATTAAGAGCTTTAATTACGGCAAAATGGGATATAAGATTTATAAATGCAAAAAACTTAAGGAATTATAATAAAATAACTAGACCCCTATACTGGAAAAATAAACCGGAAATAATTAAAGAAATAATAATAAAGCCATTAATATAATTTAAGCCAAATATATATTAAGCTTATAATAAAAGGTTTAACCGGGATTATTACGATAAAAAATTTAACGAAAAATGCCAAAAGCTAGAAAACTAATTTAATAGGTATTGCGAATATAATAAGTAATGTTATAAGGATAATTACGCAAATACTAAAATTAAATAAAAGAAGTTTGTCCCGGAACCTTTGATCGATACGGCAAAATGTACGTTATATATTGTCGACGACGAGAATGTCCCGATTATAAAAAATGGAAGTAACATATCCATAAACGAATTATTTGTATATACTATAAAGGATTCGATTTTCCAAACCGTACCGGAAATAATAAGGACGATAAGTAATGATACCGATATTTTCGAATTATAGCCCCAGGAGATATCTAGTAATTAGCTAAAGCAAAAAGTTGGCTTAAAGAAAAGTAATGCCCGTAAGAAAACCTTTTTTGTTATTATAAATAATGCAATTATTAAACGAAAAAGAAGTTAATTTAGCGTACGGTAAAAAAGCATTATTGAAAAGTTATTACGGACTTTTATTTTTAATTGGCATTTATTATAAACCTTTAAGAAAAAAAGGTTATTAAGGAAGAAATACGTTAATTTATAAAAGATTTCTGGAACGATAGTTAAGACGACGCATAATAGGATATAATCGTAAACATAAGAGAACAATTTATTCGATAAGAAAAATTGCAAGAAAATTAAAAATAATTAATACAGTTTAAAAGAACAATACGCCGGTAATAACAATAGATATAGTAATTAAACGCGTAAAACGAAAAAACATAAATAAAGCTTGATAAATTCGAATAAAAATTAAAAAAAAGGTTATTTGTAAAAAAGCCGTAAGATAACGAGATCTAAAGAAGTTAAAAGGAATTCTTAAAAAGGGCTTTAAACGCGACAATAAAAAATATTAACGACTTTATTACTTTAGATATACGAATCGGAACGCATTAGTATACTGCAATAATAGATTACGGAATTCTGGGCGGAAATTACATTATACCGGATATGGTTAATAAATTTAGATTATTATAGAAATATAAATTAGAACTTTATATAGCAAAGAATATCGAAAATTAGGAATTTGTTTATGATAATAGAAAAATTATACGCAAAATTGATTACCTCGAGATTTTTATTAAAGGACGATATTAGACGGTTAATTTCGATATTGTTCCCTTCGGGAATTTCTATATGATTTTAGAATTACTATAAATACGCTAATACGGAGTTTTAATTAACGAAAAAATTAGCCAGGTAAAGTTCGTTTTATTTTTTAGTAATAAATAAAAGGGGAAAATAAAATCTTAATATTTGATCGATGATAGCGACGAATACAAATACAAAAATATAACAAATATTTTACCACTTAAAAAAACAAAATATATATAAAAAAAACGGGTATTAAAAAAAAATACGACCTATCGTTATTATGATTAAAGCGAAATTAAAATAACTAAATAACGATTTAAAACAATAAAAACAGTAACCTAAAGAATTAAAAAATCTGATTAATATGTTATTATAATATTATAGATATAAATAGCTTTTCAGAAAAAAGTTCGATACGAAATTATTAGAACATAGCAAATAAGATTATAAAATAATTTTTAAGAAAAGATTTTTAATAAAGTTTTATCTTATTTATAATCTTAATAAAAACGAATTATGTATTTTCAAAAAATACCTAGAAAATCGGTTACAAAAAAATAAATTTAACCTTTAAAATTATTAGCAGAATATTTAATATTTTTCGTACCCAAAAGATTTGGAAAATTACGATTTATAATTAATTATTAGTAATTAAACGATATTATTATTAAAAATCGAATATTATTACCCTAAATTATAAAAATAAAAAACCGATTTTACAGAATTAAATAAGTTATAGCATTCGATTTTAACAAATAAATATAATTTTATCAGGATTAAAAAGGATATAAATGAAAAATAACTTTTAATACGAAATATAAATTATTTAAGTATTTGGTTATATTAACAAGATTTATAAACGTATTAGCAACCTTTTAGCAAATGGTTAATTACGTATTACCAAAATATTTCGATATTTTCGTTATTTGTAAGTTCGATAATATTTTTATTTTTTCAGAAACCAAAAAAATATATATAGGATACGTTTATAAGGTTTTTTAAGTTTTACAAAACGTAAAGTTATTTGTTAACGTAAAAAATAGTTAATTCCATATATAGGAAATAAAATATTTAGGATATCTTATTATCTCAGGATATATTAAGATCAACCTTAAGAAAATCGCTGTAATTATAAAATAATAAACGTTAATAACGGTTAAAGAAATATAAGTATTCCTTGGATTCGCCAATTATTACAGGAAATTTATTCGAAACTTTATCAGAATAATTATACCTATAACGAATTTTACGAAAAAAAAAATTTAAATGGACGCCAAAAATAAAAAAAGTATTTTAAGATATTAAGAATACGATTACCAACGAACCAATATTAATTATGTACGATCCAAACCGCTTTGTTAAATTAAAAACCGATATTTCGGATTACGCGTTAAACGTAATAATCGGATAACGAAATAATTAAGGGAAATTGTACGTTATTATATTTTTTTCCTATAAATTAAAAGCAACCGATCTTAATTACGGTATTCCAGATAAGGAATTTATGGTTATTATTATGGCATTTTGGGAATTTAGGCATTTTTTAAAAGAAAACTTGTATTAGATTAAGGTTTATACGGATTATTAAAATTTTATCCGATTTATTACGATTAGGGAATTTACAGGACGATAATTAAGATATACGAAAAAATTAGCGAATTTCGATTTCGTTATTATTTACTAAAAAAATTAAAAAATAATAAAGTAAATATTTTAAATAAGTAACCAAATTTTAAAAACAAATTGGTTAAAATTAATTATATAATTTTTAATATTACCATAAAAGGATATTTATGTTTACGGCAGATTGAGATAATTTAAGTAATATTAAATAATATACATTAGAAAATTTAATAATATAATTATAATTTTCTAAAAAACCAGAATATAAATAAAACATAAATTTTAAAGAAATAATAAAAAGATTCAGTACGAAAAATATACGAATATTAATTATATAGATATCTAAAGATTTATAAAACCTTAAAAAGGTTTTAACGAATATATTTTTTTCTTAAAATAAAATTAATAATATAAAAAGTTATATAATAATATAATATTTACGTTAACGCAAAAATTCGATAATATAAATCTTACGGAAAATTACAGCCATTATTAATTACAAAACGATTATAATATTTAATTATATTTGATTTTATTATTAAATTTTTTATATTAAAAAATCCAGTTACGGAAATATATTATAATAATATTTTCGTAATCGTCGACCGATTTACGAAATTTTCTTATTTTTATTATATTATAAAAAATATAAACGCCGAATAATTAATATATATTTTCTTTAATCATATTTTTAATATATATAAATTATTTATAGAAATTATATTAAATAAAGGATTAATATTGGCATTAAAATTTTAATAAAATCTAATAATATAAATCGGCTTAAATTATAAATTATTTAACATATTTAAACCTTAAATAAGTAAATAAACGGAACGAATAAATTAAGTTTTAAAAATTTACTTACGATATTATATTAATTACAAATAAAATAATTAAGTTATGAAATTACTAATCTTATAATTAGCTTATAATATTAATTATTACGAAAATATTAAGATAATATTTACGAACGCAAATTTTGGTTTTATTTTAAAAATTTATAAAAAAGTACGTAACGATAATTTAATTAATATTAAAATAATTTTTATATTAGAAAAATTATAATAATTACACCAGGAAAAAAAGATAAAATTAAAATTCATATAAAATCAAATAAACAAATGTTATCATTAAAAAAGTTAAAAAAATTAATTTTTAAAAAAAGGAAAATAATTTTTTTCGCCATTACAAATATTTAAATAAAACGACTTAACAAAAAATTTCATTTTAAATATATCGATTTATATAAAATTATTAAAAAAAAGTTCAGAAAATAATTATGAATTAGAATTTTTACCGAAAATCAAACTTTATTTAATTTTTCATATTTTTTTACTTAAGTAAGCAATAAATATAATCAAAGTACATACGGTATAAGACGATATGGAAATAAAAAACGAATAAATATACGAAATAAAAAAGTTTTCGATATACGAAAATAAAACGGATTTACCCAGTACCTAATTAAGTAAAAAAAACATCCAGATTCCGAAAATACCTGGGAACCTGCCAAAAGTCTTATTAACGCCTAACGCCTATTAAAGAACTTTTGTTAGCGGCGACAGAATTACTAAAAAAAGCCCCCTAATTAAGGTCCTTAAGTATGGACTAATTAAGGGAAATAAAAGATGGTATAAGAAACGGAATTTCGGCCTCCGTACGTTCTTATTTATCCAGTTTATCTATTAATTAAAAACCGCGATTAATAATTTTGACTCCTTTAGCGTAAAGAAATTTTTTTGACGACGAAAACGAAAAAAGCAATTAATAATTTCGTCGACATTACGCTATTTACGTATCAAATCCTTTTTTAATTTTTGTTAAAGGCATAAAAATATCTTTTTAGCAATATTTTTTTCGTAATCTAAACGATTTTTTTCCTTCTTAATATAATACAGGGAATCGATTAAGACGTTAGAACTATCGCAATAACGATAATTCTTAATATATTTGCTATAATGACAAATTTTTTTAATTATTTGATATTTAGTACCGTTTTCGAAACAAAACGTATACGGCATAATTTCAAAACCGAATTTTATAATATAAGTAATTAAAAAATTTAGGTTTTTTTTCTAATTAGGACGACTGCGAAACTTGTAATTAATAACATAACCTGTTATAATGAAAAAGAATAACTTATTAGAAAGGAAAATCTTTAAAAGCAAAGATCTTAGGAAAAGGAAGATCGTATTACGACCTAACCCAAGATCGGCTACGAAAACGGTCGGACCCACAAAAAGAATTACGTAATTTGGATTTTTCTTGGTATCAAAATCCAAATAAATCTATACAGAATTAACCGAATCCAATAACATTAGATCTGTAATAACGTCGAAATCCAATAAAAATTTAATAAACTTATAAAAATATATACGTTTATGAGTTCCATAATTTAAATAGTTTTAGCTTATAATATAATATCGTTACCTAAGGCACCTTTGGCTTTACGAGATGTGATACGTTACTACATCTATTGCTTAAATTCCTACGATACTCCTGCGAACATAAACTCGTCAACTTAAGGTTTAATAGTTGGTTAAACCGTATAGATCGTCATATCATACCTGCATTTGTTACCATTCTTGATTAAATATTAAGATTTTAATTTTTTTTTGTTTATTAATAAGGTATAAGGTGAACTTTACCTGGCCAGTTCCTCTATTACTTAAGATTCCATACTGGCGTATTCACAATAATCCTCAGATTATATCGTAATTCCCGAATAGAACGATATCGAAATTAATTATCTGGTATTATCCTTAAATAAAAATCCCGAGGTAATTAATTTCGCGTATAATTTTCCCGTTATCATAAGCGAATTTTTGATTTTCGGCATTTCTTTTTATATAAGGTTTTAATTTGTATTTCCATAGCAATCTAAATCCGTTAATTATATCCGGTGTAATATAGTTTTTATCCAGAGTTTCGCAATTTACTATTACGGTATACCAGTACGTTCCGATTTGTATATCCAAGGTAATAAGGTTATTAACGGTTTTTATTATCGCGTTTAAAGCCTTTTTCGAAAATCTTTCCTAATTCCCTCAAATTTTGTTATTTTGCAGCTTTTTTTATAGATAACTCTTTTTTTAAAAAAATTTCTTTTCAAATTTGTTAAGTCTTATCCGTGTTTTTATATACAGCGCGTTAAGTTGTTATATTTATCGTGCTTATTAGCATACTGTTTTTAAGCTATATCAATTATTTTTGGTTTTGTTATAATTCTTTCCCCTATTAGGTAAACTGTTTTTTTATAATTTTAACCGCATCCCATTATACATTATATTAACTATCGTTCTAAAGCTTATTTATGTACTGTCGTATTTTTTCTTTAATAACTCTTTTTTCGTTCGGATCGATAATAAATACCAACTCAAATTAAAATTTTAGAATAGCTTTTTAATAGTGTTTTTTTACTGTATACTAAATTAACTCCTTTTCTATTTAGTAATTATACTTTTTATAATAACAGAAAATATTTTCTTATAAGCATTATTTTCCTTTTAACCAGCTTTCTGCCTCGACTAACTAATAAATATTATCTTCTAGGGCTATAAATCGTATATGCCGATATTATTATTTATTATTCTTATTATCTTTAATTTGGTTTAGGGAATCGAATCCATTATAATATATGCAGATAATTCTTTTATAGATATATTATTTCTATTCCTTATAATCAAGATATTTTCATCGTTAGCAATATATGGCATACTTTCTGCCGTATCGATTAAGTGTTCCAAAACAGATCTCTTTCGTTCATTCTTAGTATTTTCGTAATTATCCTTATAATTTTTTTCATTATTATTATAATGCCTACCAAGCTAACCTCTTAGTTTCCCATATCTCTTATTAAGTTTTCGCTATAATAGGCCTGATATATATTTAGGTCGAATTATATTTATAGGTTTACTACTGTTTTTCGGGGTTTCTCTGGATTATCCTTAGGATACGAGTTTTTAATTGTCCTAATGGGGTTTCTTAAATGCTTTGTACTATACTGCTATATGCCCCGTCCTGTTGTAATTAAAATATTTAATCTGGTTCCAGTTTTTCCTCTAAGTAATTCCTAATTCAATGGGTCCCGGTTCGATACCGTAAAAAATATTGTAATATCAAAAAACGCTAGTATTAGCCGTATATCGATGCTTATTCTTATTTTTTTCCTTTGGCACTTTTAATACTTTAAACATATTATCTATTACGAATCTTAACTGCGATAACGATGTAATTTAACAAATAATTAAGCTGATTCAACTTAAAAAATTCTTTTTATATTTCCTTTCTTAAGCTATGAAAAATGTACTTATTAATAATTTTTAATTTTAATTTAATTTAAACGTTAATTGAATTAACGGGCTTCCGTAATTGGATGCCGATTTCTTTTATTGTAATTGTTAAATCTGCATTTCCGCTTTTGGTTTTTCGTTTATAATTTCGAAAACTTTTATTAATATGTATTCCAATTATTCGTAATCGTTATAAATTCGTATTATTTCTGGGTTTTATTTTTTTATTAGCAAAATAACATATTCCCTTATGACAAGCTTGAATAAAATAACCATATCCCTGGTAAATCGTCCGATTGTAAACTTAATTCGTATAATAAACATAATAAATTAAATAAGAAAATATTTAAAATATTTTTGGCATTAAGTTTAAAATAATTATAATTTAATTAAAGTCCCCTCAAAAAGTTCTAGCTTACAAGGCTTAAAAACCTTTCGTAATTCCTTAATAAAACTCAGCTAAATAACTTAGCTTATTCGAAAAGAGTTTCTAATTTTAAAAGCCTTTTTTTTCTTTAAATTTCTTATAAGCGGTTTAGAAGAACGTCATAAAATTATTTTTATCTTTTTCAAGCTAAAAAATACGTTCGTTTATAATCTCCAGACGTCGAAAAACTTCTTCGCGAAAAAGGCGAAGCTGCTCCTCTTTTTCTTCGGATTCCATTTCAATATGCGAGTTATAAGGGACCTAGTAAGTAGGCTGTTCGGGTTGCTTACTAGTAAACATAATATCGATAATATTATTCAAAATCTGACGATATTACTGAACAAAAACTTATAACATATAACGGCTAAACGGTTTAGCTAATTATTAAACCTAAATCGTACGAGTTTATGTTAACAGAAATATCGTAAGATTTCATAGTAATAAAGTAACTTATTTATGTTTCGTAATACTAAAAACGTTTTAGGTAATGAAATTATATTATAAGCTATTACTATTTAAATTATAGAAATTATAAGCGTATATATTTTTATTTTATTATTGCCGTTTATCCTTCCTTAATAAAGCCTTATTACCCGGTTGCTCAGTATTAATCGCTCGTGCTCAATAGATTTTAGCTGAATACCCGTTACATAACCTATAACAACGTAATTTCCTGGTCCTAGCTTGACCGTCTCTGCCGACCAAGTCCGGTTGGGTCGTAACACCGTTTTCCAGGTTTTTTTGACGTATTTGTAAAAATTATCGTATAAAGGATTTTTTTTTCAAATTTCTATTCATTTTCTATATAGTTTTCATCTAGTTTTATACAGTTTCGATTGGATTAAGGTCGGGGGAATATAGAGATGAGGCCATAATAGAAATATAGGGATCGATTAATTTTTGTTTCAAAATTTTTACTGCATGGCCCGGAACGCCGTTATGTATAAATATGAGGTCGTAGTAATGGGGATATTATCTGTTGATTTAAAGCCATCTGTTAATTATTGGATTTATATATTCTTAATATGTTTTTACGTTAATTTTGCCCTAATTCTGTTCTTAAAAGATTTTAGGCTTTTTGCTTGTTATCTCGAAAGAAATAACCTTAAAACATTTAACCGTTTTTACGTTGATATTTTTAACAATATACGTTTCGGTCTATTTTTTGCGCATATAGCGTATTATGTATTATCTCCAGTAAAATCTCTTTGTTATTTATATTTCGTTAAACCATATAATCCCATACCAGTTGTTAAATGTTTAATTAAGGTATTTAAGGGCTTAATTAAGCCGTTTTTGTTTATTAGCTTCAGATAAAGATAATTTGCAATAAGTAATATGACGACGAAAACCGAAACCGCAGAAGGTTCTACGAATAACGTATATTTCGAAAACGCCTATAAATAACCGGTGGAATAAATGGAATTACTTTGTTCTGCGGTAAGCTTTTGAAATATATACAAATTTAATTAGTTTTTTTTTATTTAAATCGCGAGGACGGTCTATATAAGGTTTCGAAACGGCTTAAGCAGTTTTGCAGGCGTAAAGAATTTGTATTTTCGAATAACCGGTAACTTTTTCGATTTATTTATAACTTATATGGTTATCGAAATGGAGAGTTCGGATTCGTATGCGTTATTTGGTAATAAGGTGTTTTGTATAGATATTTTTAGGGCTTTTAGTTAATTTAGGAGTTTCGGCGGAAGTTTCGAAAGTTTTCATAGCAATAATGTTGAAGAAAATTATCTGTTAAAGTGTTAATAATGGTTATATGCTTTGAATAGCTTCAAATCGGACTGGAATAAGGGCAGTAATTCTTTGCAGGTACCTGTGGATAACTCATGTAAAAGTTATACCTAATTTGGGTAGCGTGGCTACTAGCACGACCCACTGCTACCTGACAGTGTGATAAAATTTTGCCTGATACCATTGTAGTCCATATGACAAGGGCTAACAAAATTTTCAACATAGATTTCATCTACCTCATACGTTAGTGATCATGGATCTTCCCTCTCTCCGTGAAGTCCTTCTAACCTTGCTCCGAATACCTTGTGCAACGCAGAAAGTCAAAGCGTCGTCTGTGTCGATTTATTCGCGGGTTATTCTGATGCCCCTTTTTTACCTGTTGTCCCTGCCAGGACATTGTTAGGGAATATAGCCAAAGGCCGTGGCGATGGGTCCCGGTTAACATCGTATAGCCGCTTCTGTACAGATATTTTTCAGCAAGTTCAGCTTCGACACCTCGACCGAAGTGGTTCCGAATCGCCCAACATCTTCCCGGAACCAAGCGATGAGCGCAGTGGTAGTCTTCGAGTGACACTGGTCTGTAAGCATGAAATCTCGCTTAACTACAACCTCAACTGCGAGTCGCGCCGTCTTTCCCAGGTTAACAGGTTTGCTGAGATATTTAAAGCGGGCATAGCGCAGACTGCGTCAAGCAGACTTGTTCCTCTAGGTGTCATCGTCTTGAAACTAGTCCTCTG
The DNA here is from genome assembly GCA_004154925.1 of Monosporascus cannonballus. Lineage (NCBI taxonomy): Eukaryota > Fungi > Ascomycota > Sordariomycetes > Xylariales > Monosporascus > Monosporascus cannonballus. Next base: position 40,553 of record QJNS01000370.1, on the reverse strand, counting down.
TCATCAATGTCCTCAGTCTCGGAGCCAAGAACAGGAACACCACAAAATATGGTGGCCATTGCCATCATTCAAATGCTGTGGATGCTAAGCATATGAAGACGGTCTTAATCCTTGGGGGAGAGATGCGTGGACTATTAAAGAGTAGTCATGTTGATGAATGTCAGTTTGTATGGAAAGCGGCCCGCCCGAATTTGATAAAACGCTTCCAAGTCTTTGTAAGATGACCCCCCCATCCGCGCTCCACCCCATCAACGCGCCACCCCACAACCGCGTTGCGCGTCGATCCACTTACTGATTTTTTTCCATATAAAAAGCTTTTTAATAACGTTTTAAAAAATTAAAAAAATTTTTTTTTTTTAGCAAAATCTGCGCTTTCGAACGATATGCAGCCCTTAGCTCAATTCCGTGCGGCGCAGGCGATTAACGAAATAATACGTAAAAGGTCCTTACGTTTAGCCTTTAAAAGCTACCAGGTTAACAGAAGATATATCTTACGCCGCATCCAAGGTATACGGACGAAAAAAGAGTTCGATGAAAATCGTTAGAAATTATTACGAATCCAGGAGGAAGCTTTAGCCCGTTAAGTTATCGTACAAAGTTAATTAAGATATACGTTACCTTATTTGCGATTCCGCTTATACGTATAACGCCTCCTAATTAATAACGGCAGCCTTAAACGCTTAGGAAAAGGTTAGGTAACCCGATTTTTGCGTCGCCATCCTGGAATTAGGATTATTAAGGGTAAGTTTATTAACTATAGGCGTTTAAATAACGTTTTCCCGGTTTTTATTAACGTCTTATTCGGACGCTTTTTTCTGCCGGAAGTTAAGGTTATCAAATAAAAAAACCGATTTAACGCGAATAAAATCGGAATAATGGAAAGCATAGGCGAAAATTGTTTTATTTTTAAAAAAGCCTTTAGGAAAAATATTTTTTTAAAGGATGCCTTTAAAAGGGGGTAAATTATTATAATCGCCTATATTAATATTAACGGGCGATCGTTACCGTTTTTCGTAATTTTTAGCAGCGTTAACGTATAATAATAATAATTTTTTAATTAAAACAATAAAGCATACGAAAGTTAATATTTTATTATATTAAAAAACGGCTGGACGAATAACGAAATCGGCTTAAAATAGCTTTGCGAAATCTTTATTCCTTATATTAAACCCGAAAATCCGGATAAATAAAAGCTATTAGTAATTAATGGCTATAAAAGCTATATTACTAAGGAATTTATGTAAATGTACTTTTAAAATAAGATATATATTATTTTTTTACTTACTTATATTTCCTATGTTTTCCAGCCTTTTGATATAGGTATATTCGTTATCTTAAAGCAAAGGTATTACTATTAATTCCGCGAACGTTATTACGGGCGGGTTTCCGAGGTTACAAATAAAACCGATTTCTTTTAAACGTTTACGAAAATATAACAGGAAGTTATAATAATCTCGGAATATATTATAAAGGGCTAAAAAGTAATAAATTTGTATCTTATTAATAAGGCGAAAATATTAAATAATAAATACGTTAAAAAAAGGGGGGATAATAAATATATTTACCCGGAAATTAATTTTTACCTTAAAATAACTTGATTTTTTATCCTAAATGGTTGCTTTAGGTATTAAAATATTTAAATTATTTAGGGAATTAATTTGGATCGAAAAAGCCCTAGTACAGATTAATCCAGTTTACGGAAATCCTACCGTATATTTTTTGTTCCGCAAATTCGCCAAAGCCCTTAACGATAAAACCGTTAAACTTTTTACCACCGAGATTTTTAATAGGTAAATAACTGTAGCCCTTAAAAAAGCGAAACTTAAAAAATGTAAGAAAATACAACCCGAACCTAATAAGGGTTTCGTAAAAATGATTTCGGTTAAAAAGGTAAAAGTAGGGCGGAAAGCCCTTACGAAGGGACGCTTTACCGTCATTCGGCAAAATCAATAAGAAACCGAGCCTTTCGGAAACGACGAAGATAACGAGGTAAAAACGGATTATATCATTGTACGGTTTACTTAGTATGGAATTATTTGATGAAATGGCTATTGAGATATTATTATTTGAATGGAGAGGTTGTTATGGCGATGGTTTCAAAATTGGGTGGAGCGTTGATGGGGTGGAGCGCGGATGGGGGGGTCATCTTAAAGTACTTGGGTTTGTGAATCACTGTGGAGACGAAACCGTTAATGGCTCCAAAACACTTGTAGGACTTGTAGGAAAATGCCAGACCTAGCTAAAGTCGATCAAACAGCTATGCCTTGGCTTAGTTTGATCACCTACTGAAATGGGGCTACTTTATGCACTCCGGGTATCTTTTCTTCTTAGCTACAGCTATATTTACGGATATAAAAAAAAGGTTCGTTACTTGTACTTTTTATCTAGAATCTTCCAAAAACAAGACAAGTTATTAATAATTTTTCTGTTATATACTTTTAAATATAATACCAGAGTTTTATAGTTATAAGCCTGGTCCGCATTTATTTCTAATTATATTTTAATATATTCGTTATGTACGTTCAATTCAAAATTTTCGGCATTTCTTTATTAGTTTTACAATATATCTATTATTCCGTTATTAGAGATATTTATCGTTAAACCGTTATATTTTTAATTATCTTAACTTATTTATTTTTTGCATTATTTTAAAACCATAATGGCCTATATCATAATATTTAAGTAATTATTTTAAAAAGCAGTATTAGGTACTTATTCAAAAAAAAGATATAAATATATAACATTTTCGAATTTTATCTTAATACGAGAGCTGCTATATTATGACCATATATTAGCCTTAATGTAACCAAAATAACATTTTTATTAACGCTATCGAATTTTTTTTCAGCCTTACCACTTTTAAATTAAGATAATTAACAAATAAATCCTATATAAATCGATTTATTCGAAATTCTAAAAAGAAATTCAAAACTATTGAAGTGGGGCGGGGTATTACACTTATAATCAGGGTCGGTATAACGAGCTATGCGGTTTAACCAACTATTAAACCTTAAGTCGACGGGTTTATATTTGCAGGAATATCGTAGGAATATGAGCAATAAATATAGTAAGATGTTACGTTTCGTAATGCCAAAGGTGCCTTGGATAACGAAGTTATATTGTAAGCTAATGTTATTTAAATTATGGAAATAATAAGCGTATATATTCTAATTCCTTTATTACTGCTTATTTTTGCTTAATAAAGCCCTGTTAAATAATTATTTAATATTATTTAGTCGTGCTTAATTAAGATCCGTTAAATATTAATTACGTAACCTTAAACTAACGTAACTTTGTAATCTTGGCTGGACCGTTTTCGTAGGCCCAGTTAACTTGGGTTGTAATACGATTTCCCCTTTCCTTAAATCTTGCCCTTAAGATTTTTTCTTTTTTTTTGGTAAGCTTTTTCCTTTTAAAATATCGGCTCGCGTTATTAAAAATTGTCGTTAGGTCCTTTCGTCCATTACGTAATGTCAAAATCTGCTTTTTATCTTTGACGATTTTAATTTTAAAGTTATGCCGTATTTTTTATACTTTTTTAAGGGTTAAAAGTGCGAAATGATAAAAAACGTTTCCAAATATAAGGCGTTTATTAAACGTAATTATTCCTGTCATAATAACGGCGTTCCCGTATCTTTTTTAAAAAATATTCGTGCCGAAAATTAACGTTTAAAACGTAACAAAATGCTAACGGAAGAACGTTTTTTTGGAATTGCAAAAACGTTATTAGCAAAAAATGAACGAAGTTATTATACGGTTAATCCGTTTTAGAAAACAAAAAGCGTTTTTTCGTTCGAAAAATATTAAAATGGTATAGCAAGAATTGTAATTACTGGAGGAACTGGAGGAGCAGGAACGTTAAAAGTAAGCTAATATCAAGATTTCCTTAGCCGCCTTAGTTCCTTCCCTTAAGCTGCCCGGCGTTATTTGGCCGTTGGATAATGTTAATTAGGATATAATTATATCCGGTGGTTCCGTCGTTATTGGTAAAAGTTTTTTAATAGGTACTAGACGCCAATAAGGTTTTTAGCGAGTATTTAAGTATTTTCGGAATCCGGGTACTTTTTCTATTTAATTAGGTACTGAGTAAATTCGTTTTGTTTTTATATGTTAAATATTTTTTCTATTTCGTATATTTATTTATTTTTTATTTTTATGTTATTTTATACCGTATATACTTTAATTATATTTACTGTTAATTCGAATAAGGAAATGTAAAAAATTAAATAGAATTTAATTTTCCGTAAAAGTTTTAATTAATAATTATTTTCTAAGATTTTTTTGGCGATTTTATATAAACCAATATATTTTAAATCGAGTTTTTTGCTAGGTCGTTTTGTTTGAATATTTTTTATAGCAAGAAAAACTATTTCCCCTTGTTCGAAAATTAATTTTTTTAACTTTTTCTGGTTATAATATTTATTTATTTGGTTCCGTACGAATTCCAGTTCTATTTTTATTTCTTGGTATAGTTATTGTAATTATTTTGATGTAAAAATTATTTTAATATTAATCGGACCGTCGTTACGTATTTTTTTATAAATTTCTGAAATAAAATTAAAATTTGCGTTTACAAGTATTATTTTATTATTTATATAATAATTAATCTTATAAGTTAATTATACGATGCGTAATTTCTTAATTTAATTATTTTTTCGTAATTAATATAATATCGGAAATAAATTTTTAAAATTTAATTTTTTCGTTTTATTAATTAATTTATTTAGAATTTAAATGCGTTAAATAATTTATAATTTAAACCGATTTATATTATAAGGCCTTATTAAAACTTTAATATAAATATTAATCTTTTATTTAATATAATTTCTATTAATAATTCATATATGTTAAAAATATATTTAAAGAAAATATATGCCAATTATTCGACATTTATATCCTTATAATATAGTAGGAAATAAGAAGATTTCGTAAATCGGTTAATAATTACGAAAATGTTATCGTAATATATTCTCGTAATTAAATTTTTTTAATTTAAAAAGATTGGAAATAAAAACGAATATAATTAAATATTATGGTCGTTTTCTAATTAATAATAGCTATAAATTTCCGTATGGCTTATATCGTCGTACCTTTATTTAAACGCAAATATCGTATTGGCGTATAATTTTCTATACCGTTAATTTTATTTTAAAAAAGAAATATATACGTTAAAATCTTTTTAGGGTCTTATAAATCTCTGGATATCCATATAATTAATATTCGTATATTTTTCGTATTAAATCCTTCCGGTATTTTTTTGGAATTTGTATTTTATCCGTTTTTTGGTTTTCTAGAATATTATTGTTATATTATTAAATTTTCTGGTATATATTACAAAATAATGCCCGAATCGTCGTAATTTATCGTAAACGTCAATATCTTTTTATATTAATATTCAAAATTTTATGGCTAATTTTAAGTAATTCTTTTAAGGTTTAATTCTTTATTTAAAATATTTTTTCTGCCGTTTTCTAATCCTGTTTTATGGATAATAACGAAATCGAAATTCGCCAATTCTTTTATATATTTTAATTATCGTTTTATAAGTTTTTTGGTCGTAATAAATCGGGTAAAACTTTAATAATCCGTATAAACCTTAATCTGGTATAAATTTCCGTTTAGGAAATACGTAAATTTTCGAAATATTATAATATTAGCTATAAAACTTTTATCTAGAATATTGTAATTAAGTTCGGTTTTTTTTAATTTATACGAAACGAATATAATAAGATATAATTTGCCTTAATTATTTTATTATCCGATTATTACGTTTAATACGTAATTTGAAATATTAATTTTTAGTTTAACGGGGCGGTTTAAATCGTACATAATTAATATTAGTTCGCTGGTAATTGCATTCTTAATATCCTAAAATGCTTTTTCCGTATCTACCGTTTATTTGAATTTTCTTTTTCGTAAAATTCGTTAAAGATATAATTATTTTGTGAAAACTTTGAATAAATTTCCTATAGTAATTAGCGAATTTAAAAAATGCGTATATTTCCTTAAGTATCGTTAACGTTTGTTATTTTATAATTGCAGCAATTTTCTTAAGGTTTATCCTAATATGTTTTAAAATACTAATATATTTTAAATATTTTACTTTTTATATATAAAATTGATTTTTTTATATTATTAAATAACTTTACGTTTTATAAAACTTAAAAAATTTTATAAACGTATTTTACGTATATTTCTTTTGTTTTCGAAAAAATAAAAATATTATTAAGATAATAAATAACCAAAATATTGAGGTATTTTCGTAATACGTAATTAATTATTCGCTAAAAGGTTATTAATATATTTATAAATCCTATTAATATAACTAAATATTTAAATAATCCGTATTTCGTTTTACAAATTATTTTTTATTTATATTTTTTTTAATCTTAATAAGATTATATCCGTTTTTAAAATCAAATATTATAAACTATTTAGCTTTATAAAATCGGTTTTTTATTTTTATAATTAAAGGTAATAATACTTAATTTTTAATAATAATATTATTTAATTATTAATAATCGATGATAAACTACAATTTTCTATTTTTCTTTAATACGAAAAATATTAGATATTTTATTAGTAATTTCGAAAATCGAATCCTTCGTAATATATGCAGGTAATTCGTACATAAATATGTTATTTCCATTTTTCGTGGTCAGGATATTTTCGTTATCGATAATGTATGGTATGCATTTTGCCGTATCGATTAGAGGTTCCGGGATAGATTTTCTTTATTTAATTTTGATATTTGCGTAATTATCCTTATAATGCCTTTTATTATGTTCGTATTACCTGTTAAGCCAGCTTTTTGGTTTTTCGTATTCCGCGTCGAATTTTTTATCGTAATGGTCCTTATTAAACTTTTTACTATAAGTTGGATATATACTTGGTTTAGATTATGTTAATAACCTTATTATTATTTCCTTAATTATTCCTGGACTATTTTTCCGATATAGGGGTCCAGTTATTCTGTTATAGCTTTTTGGGCTTTTTGTATTTATAGGCTTTATGTCCCATTTTGCCATAATTAAAGTATTTAATCTGGCTTTAATTTTGTCTAGGTAGTGCCGAGTTCTATAGGTCCTGGCGTTGTTCTGTAAGAAGTAGGGAATGTGTTTTGTTTTTTTTCCTGGTTGGATTTGTTATATCCCGAACATAAGGCATATTATCCTTTTTTCTCTTATCGTTTTTCAAATTGTCGGTTATTAATCTTAATTATTTTTGCAATATACCGGTTTAGGGCAATTAATCGTTTAATCCGAATAATTTTATTTTTTATATCATTTTTTAACCTTTTATAAAATATGTTAATAAGGGCGTCGGTTTTATTATTCTTTTATCCTGCCTTAGTTATAAAACTTTTAAAAATTACGGCGTATTTAGATATAAATTTTTTTATCGGAATTATAAAAGTTATTAGGCCGCAAATCGTTTTTTATCCGGATTACTAAATTTATTACGTATTTTATTTTTAAAATTGGTATAAGTTTAAAAGATTTCGTTAATAAAATTTTCCTTATTTACTTTTTTTATTTTTAAGAAATTTCTTATAATAAGCTTAAATTAATTAACCGTATTTTTTGTTACGTATATTTTTATTACTAAGACCATATCCGCTAGGTCGTTAAGGTCCAGAAAACGAAAATAAATTTGTGCTTAAATTAAAAAGATTTAAAGGTTGCTTTTTTTATCGTAGGGTTCTAGCTTTTTTGGTTTTATACGGGCGAAAAATGGTTAAGCAGGTGGCGTAGCCCTAAGTTATCGAACCTTTTTTTCTAGTTCCCAAATTTGAGCCTAAAGCTATTAAATAAGGGTTTCCTAAATGCTGGTCGATATTTTAATAATATTAAATATTACTTAAAGTTTAACGGTATTATTAAACAAAAGTTTATAACGCATAACGGCTAAGTAATTTAACCAATTATTAAACCTTAAGTTGACGGGTTTATATTAACAAAAGTATCGTAGGAATTTGAGCAATAAATATAATAATGTATTACGTTTCGTAATACCAATAATATTTTGGGTAACGAAATATTATTATAAGCTGAAATTATTTAAATTATGGAATTAATAAGCGTATATATCTTAATTTTTTTATTATTGCTTATTTCTGCTTAGCAAAGCCCTGCTAAGCAGTTGCTTAGTACTGCTTAATCGTGCTCAGTTGAGACCCGCTGAGCACTGATTACGTGACCTTGAACTAGCGTAGCTTTGTGATCTTGGCTGGACCGTTTTCGCAGGCCCAGCTGACTTGGGTTGTAACAGTCGGCTGATCAGAAAGCCCGAGTCTCGCATGTATATTAAGAAGTTCTTCTTCGCCATGGGTTCAACTTCTAGGCATTATCAGCTACTATCATTATTCAGCATGTTTTTCTGTTACTTCAGTCAACAAGGTTCAACACCAGCAGTATGATCGGATTAAGTTTTTCATTTCGACAATCCCATTCCGTACCGTGATATAAAATGGTTACCCACATTGATCAAGACCAATTCTCCCGCTATCCCAATTCACCATATAATAGAAAATAAACGTTTTACATTATCTAAGAAAAGATACTGATTAAAATTAATATATTCTTGAATTAATTTGGTTATTTTGAGTATTATATATTATACCAGCAATGAACTATATTTCGAAAAATTTCAATTACCTTTAAAATCGAATTCAAATTTAATTATAATATTGAGACTTATACGGTTAATATTAAATATAAATAAAGGTCAAAAATCAATAAATACTTCAATAAGAATTTATTTATTTACGTATTAAAAATATATATTAAAACCGCCAAACTTTAGATTTTAATGATCGCCGTATATTATAGCCATTTATATTTTCTAAAAGCTATTAATGCTTTTTCACCAAATCTTTCCGTTACCTAAATTGCTAAAATAAAAAAGTTGTATTCGAAACTAAAGCCCTTATTGAGCTAGTATCCGTAGAGAAATTCATAAAGTAATTTCGAAGCTATATTAAACTGCAAAAGGTTTAAAAGGTTACACAAAATAAATTTTGCGAGATATATTTGAAAGCACTTTGAATAATAAAGATTTTAGTAAATTAAAAAGATTAAGAAATATCTCAAATAATCGTAATAATAACAGTAATAATAACCGAAATAACTGTAATAACCGTAATAATAAGGGCAATAATAATTATAATTGGCTAGCGAGAAAATATTGTTATGAAAAGTATTTTTATATATTTCAAGAAATTAAGTTTTTAAAATAAATTAAGAATTCCAAAATTAAGAAAGAAATATATTTGAAATTGATTTTGCGTATAAAAGATTACTTTTAAACATATTTAAAATAAAGATAAATTATCGACCTATTAATATTATAACCTGACAAGCTACGGCCTTTAAAATGGTCGCAAAAGGAACATCTAAAAAGGATGAATAGATCAGGCTACGTAATAAATCACTAACTAACTCCTGATAAGCTAGTAAAACGATGAAAATATACACGTTCGTTATTTCTATAATTTATATGATAATAACTTATAATATATTGCATTATTTAAATGATCTTTAATATTACTAAACCTGATTAATTAGTATATATATTGTTTAGAATTTTATAATATTTGCATTAATATAACTTTATATATCGTAAGTTTAATAATTAATTACATTATTAATTATTATACGTTATAAAACGTTATTTAAGAATACTATTAAATTTTAAGTTTATACTAAGAGAACCATAACTTCGTTTAATTAAAAAAAGTTATTCCACGATTAGACCTTTCAAACGTATGTTTTACTTATCTGGAAAAGGAAAATATTAACCTTACAAGACTATTTTAAACGGTATATGAAAAGTTCGAAAGCAAAAATAAAACCTTGGATATTAAAAAATCTTCTAAAACGAATCAAGTTATTTTGTTTAATTCTACTAAGAAGACCAGGTAAACTGTTAAAATTTTTCAAATCTAAATTATTTTAAAATATTTCCACAAAATTACAAATGTTTTTAAGATAATATCGAATATATTTTACGCGTTCCTTTATTTGATTCGTTATGCGAATCTTTCGAATTAAATATGCAGTAAGACGACTTACTGGCAATACGGCTATATAATTGAAACTTACGATAAGAAAATATATTGCGTTATTTACTAAAAACAAAGCCATGAGATAATACGAATATATACCGATTAAGAATAATTTAAATAAAGATTAAGGAAATATTGCGAAATAATAAATGAAACGCTAAGAGCCAAAATACAAATATAACGGTTACGACAAAATTCTGATATTTAATTACGATAATATATTTCTTTAATTAATTTTTAAGCTAAATTACGAGCAAAGAAATACTAATAACGAAGTTTTTTTAATGGCTCAAAAAGGTTCCGAGAAAGCTTTTTAAAGTTAATCGACCCGAATTGTTAATAAACTATATCGCTATAGAAATTAAAATCGATAACAAATAATATACCTAATGTATAAAAAATGTTAAAGGTAAGCATAATAGAAAAACTTAATATATAGCTAATATCGATACCCTTCAATAGAACATGATCTTTTACGATATTGTACTAGAATCTATAGATCTTAGCGTCACTGATAAACGAAATTAAAATTAAATTAAATGTTTTAATAACGATAAAACGAGACATAAGTCTATAAATACTAGAAATCAAAGGAACTACGATAAAACTATTAAATACTTATATCGGGAAAACGATTTAAGGGCAATTAAAAGAATAACAATAAAATTATCAATATAATCTAAACTTAGTATAAATAAGGCCAATTATAACAAAATATTTAATACAAAATACGAAAAGCTAAAACATAAACTTAAACAACGTTAGGAAAATAAAAAACGCTTTAAAGAAATAATAAAGAAATACTAAAAATAGACAAGAGTTATTTATTTTAAAACTTTCGACCGATATAGTAAAATGCACATCGTATATTATGAACGACAAAAATACCTAATATATAACGAATAAAAATCCATTTATTAACGTACTATATGTATATTTGGAAAAGAATTCGATTTCCCTAATTAAATCGAAAGTAACAGAGTAAATAAACGGTAATATCTATACTTTCGAACATTTACCCTTTAAAAACATATTAATAAACGGGCAGCTTTATAAAATTAAGTAAAAAAAAGCAATACTTGTAAAAAAACCCTTTTGGCTTTTATAATTAATATAATTATTAACTTAAAAAAGTTAATTTAGTATACCGTTGTGACGGCTAGGCGGTTTAACCAACTATTAAATCTTAGTTGTACGAGTTCATGTTAGCAGAAGTATCGTGGGGTTTTCAGCAATAGGTATAGGAATGTATTACGTCTTTTAATACTAAGGGTGCCAAAGTTATATGGCAAACGATTGGTATTAATAAGTGTTATAAGCTAATATTATTTAAACTATAAAATTAATACGCGTTTATATTTTCTTTATTTTTGTGTTAATTATTTATCATTAAGTAACAGGTAATGATTACGATTATTTGAAATTACTCTTGATTACTGCTAACTATTAATTTGTTAATTATTACCGTTACGTAATCCAAAAAGTGGCCCGTATTATCCTTATCCAACCGTTTCTCGAGGTCGAAACTTGTCGAGTTATAATACGATCTCCTCTTTCCAAAGTTTTGCCTTAAAGATTTCTTTTTTTTTTCCTATTTGGTAAATAAACTTTTTTTTGTATGTAAATATGTCGTTTCGTATTTTTAAGATTTGTCGTATTTTTCGTTTTTTTACTGTTCGTCGCGTTAATTTCGTAAAGGCTTTCGATGAATTCGGATACGAAGTTATGCCTTATTCTTATTATTTTTCGAAAAATATAAGGTATAAAATAATGAAAAACGTTTTAAGGTATAAGGAATGTATTAATCGGGGTCTGTCCTGCGATGATATCGGCATGCCGCTTTCTTTTTTGTAAAATATTCGTCGAAAACATTAACGCTTAGAATACGAGAAAGCGTTCGTTAAAAACAATTATTAAAGTTTTAACGGTTTTATTTTAAGGCTTAACGCCGTTATCAAAAGAAAATAAATAAAGCTTTTTTTTTCGTTTTATTTATTTGTGTAAGCAAAAGGCGTTAATTCATTCTAAAGATAGTATTATGGTATAACGTAAGCTTTAGTTATTAGACGAATTAGAGGAATAAAAGCGTTAGAAATAAGAATAATTGGAGGCCGCCGTCGGAGCTATTACGTTAACATAGGCCGCGTTTCCGGCCCGCTAGTTTGAAGTCGATATTATTAATTGGTCCACTATTGACTAAAACGCGCCCGTCGCTACTGGTAAAAGTTCTTTAGCAGGCGTTAGGCGTTAATAAGATTTTTTGCGGATTTCTAGGTGTTTTCGGAGTCCGGGTGCTTTTTCCACTTGATTAGGTGCTGGGTAAGTCCGTTTTGTTTTCATGTGTCGAGGATTTTTTTTCATTTTATATACCGTATTATTTTTTATTTTTATATCGTCCTATGCCGTATGTATTTTAATTATATGCGTTATTAATTGAGTAACGAAATGTAGAAATTTAAATTGAATTTAACTTTTAGTGGAAATCTTAATTGGTAATTATTTTTTGGAAATTTCCTTGGCGATTTTGTAAAAACCGAAATATTTGAAATCGAGTTTTTTTGCTAAGTGTTTTCGTTTAAATATTTTTGATAACGAGTTAACTATCTTCTTTTTTTCGAAAGTTAATTTTTTAACTGTTTTTTGTTATAATATTTGCTTATTTAACTTTATACGAATTTTAACTTTATTTTTAATTTTTAGTACAATGATTTTCATTATTTTAAACTAAAAATTAATATAATATTAATTGGATCGTTATAAGGTATTTTTTATAAATTTACACAATAAAACCAGAATTAACGTTCGTATATATTATTTTAATATTTTCGTAATAATTAATATTATAAGCGAATTATGCGATTAATACTTCTTTAACCTAATTATACTTTTCATATTTAATATAATACTGTACGTAAGTTTTCAAAATTTAATTTATTCGTTTTATAGACATATTTATTTATAGTTTAACAACATGGCATAATTTATGATTTAGGCCAATTTATATTATTAAGCTTTGGTAAAACTTAAATATAAATATTAATTATTTATTTAAAATAATTTTTATTAATAAATGGAATATGTTAAAAATATATTTTAAGAAAATGCATAAAATTTGTTCGGTATTTATGTCCTTGTAATATATTAAAAAACAGAAAAGTTTTATGAATCGGTCGACGCTTACGAAAATCCTATCGTAATACATTTTTATAACGGGATTTTTGACAAAAGAAGTTTCATAATAATGTCGAATATAATTGCATACCATAATCGCTGTATAATTACTAATAGCTATAATTTTTTATAAAATTTCTAACGTCGTATTGTGCTCTTATTATAAAAGTCGTACTGTTATCGCATTTTTCAAATTATTATTTTCATTTTAAGAAAAAAATATATACGTTCATATTATTTTAGAGTTTTATAAATTCTTAGATGTTTATGTAGTTAGTATTCATATATTTTTCGCCCTAAATCTTCTTGGTATTTTCCTAACAGTTATGTTTTATTTGTATTTTAGTGTTTTAGGAAACCGTCGTTATACTGCTGGATTTTCTAATACATATTAAAAGGCATTGCCCGAATTATCGTAATCTGTCACAGCCATAAATATCTTTCTAGACTAATTTTCAAAATTATATAATTAACGTTAACTGCTTTTTCGGGAGATTAAATCGCTTGCTTAAAATATCGGCTTGGCTATTTTCCGAATCCTTATTATAAATAATAACGAAATTAAAATTTGCCAATTTTTCTACATATTTTAATTATTTTTTTGTAAATTCTCTAGTCGTAGTAAAACGGGTAAGATTTTAATAATCCGTATAAATCTTAATCCGGTGCAAATTTTCTTTTGGGAAATATCTGAACTTTCGAAATCCAATAATAACGGCCATGGATTTCTTATTTGGAAGAGTGTAGTTAAGCTCGGTTTTTTTAATTTATACGAAAAAATACAATAATGTATAATTTGTCTTAATTATTTCGTTATCCGATTATTACGTTTGATACGTAATCCAAAATATTGGTTTTTAGCTTAACGAAACCTATTAAATAGTATATAATTAATATTAGCTCGTTAATAATTATATCTTTAATTTTTTAAAATGGTTTTTCTGTTTGAAATCTCTATTTAATTTGTTTTGTAAAATTAATTAGAGATATAGTTATCATGCTGAAATTTCGAATAAACTATGTGTAATAATTAGCGAATTTAAGGAATATCTGCACCTTTTTAACCGTAATTAGCGTTTGCCATTTTGAAATTATAGCGATTGTTTTAAGATCAATTCTAATATATTCGGAAATAATAATATATTTTAGATATTTGATTTTTATAGTTAAAACTAATTTTCTTCTCAGTTAATGAGAAATTTTATATTTTATACAGCTTAAAAAACTTTATATATGTATTTTCTATGTATTTCTTTCGTTTCTAAGAAAATAAAAATATCGTTGAAATAGCAAATAACGAAAATATCAAGGTATTTTGGCAATATATAATAAATTATTCGTTAGAAAGTTGCTGGTACGTTCGTAAATTCTATTTGTATAACCAAATACTTAAATAGTTCGTATTTCGTTCTGAAAGTTGTTTTTTATTCGTGTTTTTTTAAATCTTAATATATTTATGTTTAAATTCGAACATTATAAATTATTTTGCTTCGTAAAATCGGTCTTTTATTTCTTTGATTACGGACAATAGTAATGAATTTTTAATAATAATATCGCTTAATTATCGATAATGAAAAAGAAGTCGTAATTTCTCGTTTTTTTAGTACGAAAATTACGAGATATTTCGCTGGTAATTTGGTAAGTTAAATCTACTCTTTTATAACCGATCTTTTAGGCATTTTTTGAAAGCGCACAATTAGTTTTCGTTTAGGTTGTAAATACGATAAAACTTCGTTAAAATTTCGTCTTTAAGAATTATCTCATAATTTTATTCGTTATATTTTAATAATTTTATATCGAATAACTTTCTGAAAAATTACTTATATTGATAATTGTATAATAACATATTAATTAGATTTTTTAACCTTTTAGGTTAGCATTTTAAATCGTTATTTAGTTGTCTTAATTTCGCTTTAATAATAATAATAATAATACTTCGCATTTTCCTTTAATACTTATTTTTTTTGTGGTTTGTCTCTTTAGGTAATAAAGTATTTGTCGTATTTTTATCCTATATTCGTTGTTATTTTCCATCGAATATTAAGATTTCATTTTTCTTTTTGCTTGTTAATAGAATATAAAGAGAACTTTACCTGCTCAGCTTTTTTATTAATTAAAATTTCGTATTAACATATTTATATTTATCCCAAAACTTTATCGTAATTCCCGAATAAAACGATATCGACATTAATTATTTAATATTATCTTTTAATAAAAATGTCGAAATAATTAATTTCGCATATAATTTTTCCATTATCGGAAACGAATTCCTAATTTTCGATATTGCTAATTATATATGGTTTGAATTTGTATTTTATTAGCAGTTTTAACCTATTAACCAAATTTGATATAACATCATTTTTGTCTAAAGTTCTATAATTTACAATTACGGTATTCTAATATGTTTTAATCCGTATATCTAAGGTAATAAGGTTATTACCGATTTTTATTATCGTATTTAAAACCATTTTTAAGAGATTTTCTTATTTTCTTTGAGTTTCGTTATTTTATAGCTTTCTTATAAATAACCTTTTTTTAATTCCTTTTTAATTTGTCGAGCTTTATTTGTGTTTTTATATATAATGCGTTAAGTTGCTATATTTGTTGTTATTAGCGGTATATTGTTTTTTAAGTTATATTAATTGTTTTTAGTTCTGCTATAATTTGTTTCTTTGTTAAATAAATTCTTTTCTTATAGTTTCGACCGTATTCTATTATACGTCGTATTAATTATCGTTTTAAAATTCCCTTATAAATTAACGTAATTTTTATAGCTTTGTTTTTTTAAAGTTTATAATAAATACTAATTGAAAATAAAAGTCTATAATACTTTTCTAGCAATATTTTTTATTATATGCTGCATTAATTCTTTTTCGTTTAATAATCGTATTATTCGTAATAATAAAAAGGGTTTTTTTACAGGTATTACTTTTTTTCGAGCCAGCTTTTTATTTCGACTAATTAGCGAATATTATTTTTGGGGGTTATAAATCCTAAATATTGATATTATTATTTATCGTTTTTATTATTTCTGGTTCGGTTTGGACAATAAAATCTTTTATAATATATACGGGTAATTCTTCAATAAATATATTGTTTTTATTTTTCGTAATCGGGATGCTTTTGTCGTCGACAATATAGAGTATATATTTTGCCGTATTAATTAAGAGTTTCGGGACCAAATGTTTTTTATCTAATTCTGGTATTTTTATAATTATTCTTATAATTTTTCTTATTGTAATCGTAATACTTATTAATCCAGCTTTTTAGCTTTTTACATCTTCTATTGGATTTTTCGCCATGGGTAGCTCGGTACGTACTTAGGCCGAATTATGTTAATGGATTTACCTCCGCTCCTTTGATTTTCTTTGGATTCTCCTTCGGATACGGGTTTCTAATTATCCTTACGGGGTCTTTTAGATGTCTTATGCCATGCTGCCTTTGCTCTATTTTGTTGCAATTAAAAGATTTAGTTTGGTTCTAGTTTTTTCTATAAATGGTCCCAAGCTCCATGCGTCCTGGTTCCGTGCTATAAAAAGTATTACCGCGTCGATAAACGCTGGTATTAACCGTATGTCGAAATTTGTTATTATTTTTTCTCTTAGTATTCCTGGTACGTTAAGCATATTATTAATTATTAATCTTAATTACCATAACGATATAATCAGATAAATAATTAGACCGGTTTAATTTGAAAATTGTTTTCTATATTTCTTTAAAAACATCGAATTTAATTTAAATAGTGATTAAAAAACATATTATTGTATTCGGCATTAAGTATTTTTATCGTAATTATTAAATTTATATTCCTGTTTTTATTTTTTCATTTATTATTCGGAAAGCTTTCGTTAATATTTCTTTAAACTTTTCGTAATCGTTACGTATTTGTATTATTTCCGGGTTTTATTTTTCGATTAATATAATAACGTATTTTCTTAAAACGAATTCGAATTAAATAATAATATTCTAGATAAATCGTCCGGTTACGAATTTAATTCGTGTAATGGGCGTAATTAACCAAATAGAAAAATACTCGAAATATATTCGGCATTAGGTTAAGAACAATTATAACTTAGTAAAAGTTTTACCAAAAAGTTCCGGTTTAAAGGGCTTAATAACTTTTCTTAGTTTCTTTGTAAGATTTAGCTAAATAACTTAATACGTTCGAAAAGGCTTTCCAGTTTTGAAAACTTTTCTTTTTTGTTTTAGCCTTTTATAGGCGACTTAAAAGGACGTTATAAAATTATTATTATTTTTCTTAAGCTAAAAAATACGTTTATTTACACCGTCTAGGCATTAAAAAACTTTTTCACAAAAACAACAAGGCTGCTCTTTTTTTTTCCTCGGATTCTATTCCAGTATTCGGGTTATTAAGGACCTGGTAAATAGTTTATTCGGGCTATTTGCTAGTAAACATAATGTAGGCGATATTGTTTAAAGTTTAACAATATTATTAAATAAAAACTTACAATTTATAACGGCTAAACGGTTTAATCAATTATTAAACCTTAATCGTACAGGTTTATATTAACAAAAGTATTATAAGGCTTTAAACAATAAATATAGAAACGTATTATATTTTTAATATTAAAAGTACTAAAGTTATATAGCAAACAATTGATATTGATAAATATTATAAATTAATATTATTTAAACTATAGAATTAATATACGTATATATTTTCTCTCTTTTTAGTTTAATTATCTATATTTAAGCAGCCGATGATAATTACGATTACTTAAAATAATTTCTGCTTACCCATAATCACTGGTTTAGCAGTGATCACCGTTACGTAACTCGAAAAATAGCCCGTATTATCCTTATCTGATCGTTTCTCGAGGCCGAAGCTTATCGGGTCGTAGCAACAGTGGAAAAATATTACAAAAGGGATATTACGAACTTTTATTTTCAATTCCTATTTCTTACAGATCTTAAAGAAAAACAAGCATTAAAAAAAGATTCAACAGTTCACTCGGGAACTTTATTAAAAGGACGATAGGTTATAGAAAGTCTAATATGACGTTATACGCTATACAGAAGAACAATTCACCAAATAAGACAAGGAATTACAGAACAATTACTAACAAATTGTACGAAAAAACATAAACAAGGCTCGACGAATTCGAAAGAGGTTTAAAAAAAAGATTACCTAAAAACAAGCCATAAAATAACAAAACCTCGAAAAGGTAAAAGAAAATCCTAAAAAGTGTTTTAAACGCGACGATAGAAACCGCTAATAACCTTATCACTTTAAATATATAAATCGGAATATATTAATATATTACACTAAGAAGTTATAGAACCTTAAGTAGAAATTACGTTATACTTAACATTATTGATAAGCTTAAATTACTACAAAAATATAAATTAAATTTTTGTATAATTACGAATATCGAAAATCAAAATTTTGCTTTCGATTACGGAAAAATTAAACATAAAATTAATTACATCGAAACTTCTATCTAAATACGATATTAAATAATAAATTTGTAAGATAGCGAAGGTGCGAGGTTAACTATAATACCAAAAGGTTAGCAATTCCAAACCTTAATTAGGATTTGGACACTCTAACCCACCTTATAAGAACTAGTTATATATCTTGTCATATCTACTCTCCCCCTTTTAGTAAAGTCGTCTCGATTTTAAGGCTAAATAAAATATCGAACCCTAAAGCTCTATTGCGCCCTATAAATACATAACGCGATCGGACTCTTCGCGCCGACCACTCGCCGAACGCCAGCGGTTAAAATCTTTTGATCTGCCTCTTAACTTTTTTTAACCTGCAGCCGGCCGTATAAGGATCGAATCTTATTTCCGGTATATCGCCGAAATAACTCCGAATTAGCTAATGTACTCAGTTAGAGTTTGGAATAATTATAGAATAACGAAAGTACGAAGTTAATCACAATACCAAAAGGTTAGTAATTCTAAACCCCAATTGAGATTTGAACACCTTAATCTACCTTATAAGGACTAGCTCTGCATATTATCACAGAATTTCGATATCGTTCCGTTTAAAATTATAACATAATCTGAGAATTATTATAAATACATTAATATAAAGCTTTAGTTAATAAAGAAATTAAGAAAGTAAAATTTAATATTTGATTAAAAATAATAATAAATACAAATAAAAGAATGTAAAAAATAAAATATTACTTAGAGAAATAAAATATAAAAGATATATTAAAAATTATTACCAATTATTATTATAATTAAAGCAAAGTTTACGGAATTAAATAATGATTTAAAACAATAGATTTCAAAGTTAGAAAGTTCAATTAATATATTATGATAATGTTACGAATATAAATAGATTTTAAAAATAAACGTTACGAAATTATTAAAATATAATAAATAAAAATATAAAATAGTTTTTAAAGAAAGCTTATTTACGAAATTTTACCTTTGTAACGTAGCTGGAGGCTTGTTGCATACGCTCTTATAAGGTGGATTAGGGTATCCAAACCCCAATTGGGGTTTGGAATAATTGTGAGATAACGAGTGTGCAACCCTAGCCACAATACCCAAAGGTCAGCAATTCCAAACCCTAATTGGGGTTTGGACACCCTAATCCAGCTTATAAGAGCCCATGCAACAAGGCTCCAGCTACGTTACAATCTTATTTATAATTTCAACGGAAACGAATTACGTATATTTAAAAATTACTTAGAAAATCGATAATATAAAAGACAATTAATCTTTAACGCTATTCGTAAGGTACTTTATATTTTTAGTATTTTAAAGAAATAACAAATTATATATCATCACTAATTACGTGTAATATAACGATAATATTGTACAAAAACCTAGTATTATTATTTTAAATACTAAAAATAAAAAACCGAGTTTGTGAAACAGAAGAGTTTATAATACTTAATTTCTAAAATAAATATAATTTTTTTTAAAACTATAAACAAATGAGAATGAGAAATAATTTTAAAAAGAAAATATAAATTATTTAAGCACTTATTTACGTTAATAAGCTTTACGAACCTAATAATAACTTTTTAGCGTATAGTAAATTACGCATTATAAAAATAATTTAACGTTTGTATTATATATTGCTTTGTTAATATTTATATTTCCTCGAAAATCAAAGTCATATATATAAATTATATGTATCAAGTTTTTTAAATTTTATAAAAGGCTAAATTATTAATTAACACAAAAAGAATTGATTTCATAAATCGAAAGTGAAGTATTTAAAATACATTATCATTATCAAATACTTTAAAATAAATCTGACACAATTAATATAATTACAAATTCATAGATATTAATTATAATTAAAGAACTACATATTTTTAAAAAATTTTAATTTTGAATTAAATTAGGTTATCAACATTTAAATACACGTTATAAATAAAAAAATGTTTTAAAAAGTTAAAAGTGTAATAACTGAAAGATTTAAATTAATTATATATAATTTCATACGCATTATCGAATTAAAAACCGATATTTCGAATTTTGCGTTTTATAGAGTAATTAAATAACGAAATAATCAAGACAAATTATATTTTATCGTATTTTGTTCGTATAAATTTAACAAACCGATTATAATTACATTATTTTAAATAACGAATTTATGAGTTTTTTTTAAAGTTTTTCTAAAGTTCAGGTATTTCTTTTCGAAAACTCTTTGTTAAGTAAAGATTTATATAAATTTTTAAAGTTTTATTCATTTTATTTCGACTTAAATATTTAAGAAACGATATTTACCACACGTTAAGAAATAACAAATTTCGATTTTGTTATTATTTATAAAAAAAGGTTTAGAAAATAATAAAACGAATACTTTCAATAAACAACTGAACTTTAAACAATTAAATTAAGATTAATTTTATGTTTATAGATGTTATTACAAATAAATATCTTTAAATACGCCTAATGGTAATAATACGAGTAATACTAAATAACATTATTAAAAAAATAAAATGATAAATAAATTATAAATTCCTAAAATAAAGTTAAATGTATTTCCGATGCTATATATAAATATACTAGTTACATAAATATTCAAGAAGATACAAAATCTTAATATAATTATAATATATTTATTATTTTCTTAAAATAAGAATGATAAATTAAAGTATTACAACGATATGACTTTTATAATAAAATCAAAATAGAAAGATATAAACTTGCGAAAAGTTATAACTATTATCGGTTTCAAAAAGGACCATAAAATTCAATTATTATATGTATTATTACAAAATTATTATTTTTTAAAAGTTTAAAAATAAAAATATATTACGATAATACTTTCGTAATAATTAATGAAATTACGTAATCTTGCGTTTCTATTTTATTAAAAGTATCAATATTGATTAAATATCATATATATTTTTAAAAATGTTTTTAATATATACAAATTATTATATAAAGGTCTTTTCGATAAAAACAACATATTTACTTAAAAGCTTTAACAAAATCATGTTACATAAATCGGTTTATATTATAAGCGATTTAACGTATTTGCACCTTAAATAAAGGGTGAAATAAAACGGAAAACTAAATATTAAAAGTATATTTAAAACTTTGCGTTGATTATAAATCTTATAACTAAGTGAAAAAAAATTTATTGCTTATTTAAGATACGATACTAATTATTATAAAAATATAAAAACAGTTTCAATAAACGCAAATTTTGTTTTTATATCCGATATTTATAAAAATGCGTATAACGAATCTATGAACGTTAGAGTAATAGTTACGTTGAAATAATTTAAATGATTGTGTTAAAAGTTTAAAAAAAGAATTGTACGTAATTAAATAAATAAATCTTAAAATCGATATAAGATTAAAGAAGTTTTAAGAAAGGAAAAATTCTTTTCGTTATAAAAAATATTTAAATATAAAATCCAGCAAAAGCTTAATGGGAAAATATCGATTTATATAAATTTATAAAGGAGCTTTGAAAACCTAACTCCTAATAAAACCTTTTGCTAAAAAAAAACTTTATTTCATTTTTATATTTTTTAATCAGGTTAATAGTACATACCATTAATATATATACGGGATAAAATAATATGGAAATCAAAAACGAAACTTTGCACACAATAATAAAAGTTCTTAATAAATAAAAAACAGGATTTACCTAATGCCTAATTAAATAAAAAAATTGTCCATTTTTCGAAAACATTTAGAAACTCGCAAAAATTCCTATAAATACTTAGCGCCTATTAAAGAATTTTTACAAATAATATCAAAATCTAAAATTACATTCTAATTAACGTTTCGTAAAATAACGTTTACGTCCCTAAAAGTCTACACCTTTATTATTACTTTCGTTTCGCGGCCATCGAATTCGTTAAGTTCGTCGAAAATATAAAAAATACGATTAACAAATTTAATACTTGGGGCTTAATAGTATTACTGTTAACAACAAATACAAAATAACCGAGCAAAAAACTCAAAAAAAACTTTTTTAGTAACTAACCTATTTTTCTAAATAACGAACCTCTACGATATAATAATTAACTATATAAATAAAGATATTTGTTTTATTATATAACCAATTACAATATATATATTCCTTATAATCAGAAATACTTTTTATTATTTAACAAGTAAAATATTCGACAAAAAATAGGAAATACGGCATAATTTCAAAGCTTTTCTTGTTAACCACATTAATTAATATATAATACTATTTGATTTACAAAAACAAAGTTTAAAAATACAACCGGATATAATTAAAAAGACGAAGGATTTATTAAGAAAAGAGTCTCAAGGATAAAATTTTAGAAAAAGAGAAATCGTATTATAACTTAATAAATTACGACCTTGTAAAATCATCGTAAAAAGAATAACGAAAAAGGCCGAATCAATCAAGTTATGTAATAGATTATCAACTTAATAGTAGTAAGCTAATAAATCGAATTACATACTTATTAGTAATAAGATAATAAGCCAGATTACTATCTTTTTAGTAATAAGCCACTATGCTGATAAGAATATATACGTTCGTTATTCTATTAATTTAAATAAGAAAAACATATAATATATTTCGTTTTTCAGTTATATTCAATAATATAAAAGATAATTAATTATTGTTTATATTATGGAAAGTCCTACAACATTTCTGCTATTATAAACTCGTGGATCTTATATTTAATAGTTAGTTAAACCACTAGTTTTTATATTTAATTAACTTTTTACATTCTTTCTTAAAATACCTTTCACGAATTTATGGGTTAATAACGTTATTACTGAATATAAGTTAAAAAGATTTACGTTTCTAGATATTCATTTCGAATTTTATATAAATAACTGCAAAATTAAATTCGTTAATTTATATTTTTGAAAAAAAGATTGTAAATAGGGAAAAACATTTTTATATAATTAAAGACTTAAACATTTCGTTTTAAACAAAATTATTTTTATATTTAAAACCGTTTATTAATTTAGTTTCGTATAAACCATTTTAAAACATTAAAAGTTATTAAAATTATAAGATTAACGTTACGTATTATAAAGTATTAAAACGAACATACCGAAAATTAATTATATCGACAATTAACCTATAACATTTTATATTAAAGTAATACTAGAAACCGACGAATATAATACCGTTTTAATTATAACTACAAAAATATAAAAGTTTATTTTATAATTGGGAACAATAATAAAAACGTAAAAAACGGTTTGTTGGGAAAACGAAAATATATATTTTATTTCGAAACAATTCATTTAAAAGGTTTTACTTCTTAATTTAATCTTGTAATAAAAGTTTTATAACCATAATTTTGAATTTCTATTACAGCTCTTAAAAAGCGTTATATTATAACATTAAATATTTATATCTTATATTTACATGTTGTAAAAACAATTGAATAAATAATTGCCTAAACGAAAGTATAACTGCTTTTAATGATTTAAAATTAAGATTATTAAATTGTTAAAACGCGAAAGAAAATATTGGAAATATAATAGATCGGAGAGAATAAGCTCTTTAATACAATCTACGCCGATAATTTCGAATTTAATAGCGTTTTTAACAAATATACCAAAGCATTAATTATTATTTATCTGATTATTACATCTGCAATCAGTTATATTTTAAATCAATAGAAAAATAGTTTTATGATTTTAATAAATATTAAATTTTTGTTTAAAATGTAATTTTATCTGAAGTTTAAAGTGATCGAATTAAATAAAGAAAAACGTCTTTCCGAAATAACGTTCAGAATTAATGATTTAATATAAATATATTTTATAAATCGGTATTTCTATATATTAAGACATCTATAAGTATTTAAATATACGCCGAAAAGGTAATTATTATTAAAACGTATAATTTCTCTCTTAATAATAATCTTTATTCGACTTATAATCGAATTTAAAAAAATATAATATATATTATTAAGTGCGTATTTATTTAAAACTTAAGTAAAACCATTTTATATATATTTTGAATAAGGAATTAATGAAAATATATTTATTCTCGAAAAGCCCTCCAAAATAAATTTAGCAAATATTACATTTTTCAGATTAAAGGTTTATGCGTTTACGAAAATTATCTGATAAGATATAAAACGCCTAAAGAAAACAAATTTTAAAGCATATATCGATTATTTCGTAAAGAGGATAATTAACAATATATATCGGATATGTATTTTCTTTGACAATATCTAGTTATTATTGCTAAAACTGTTATTTTCTACGAAACGAAAATATATTTAGGTGAACTGAGGCAGTTCCTATTTGAAAATGTGAAATTAAACGATTAAATTAATAATATTTTTATTTTATTTATACCATTAATTTTCTTAAGGATATTAAGAATTATTTTTAATAGTAATCGAATAAAGATAAATATTTTTAAAAGGATTAATAATTGAGTAAAATGAAACCATTTTAAAATATATATTTACAGTATAATTGCAATAATTATATATTTCCTTAATTATAAGGTTTTATAAAAGGTTAAAACACTAAAACCTGTTAATTGTTATAAATTATTTCGAACGAAGAAATTCTCAATTTAACAGTTAATAATAATTTCGAAAACATTATTTTAAGTATACTTAATAAAACAGAGGACTTGAAACGTACGATTATATAACTTTCTTTCTTTATATTCGTAGTTGTTTTAATTATTAAATTTTAAATTATATATAATATGTTATATTATTTCTCAGTAAAATTTAAATTATATTATTAAGTCTTTTTTAATTAGAATAATATCGTATAAAATCAAATTTTTAAATTAAATAAATATTGTCGCTTTTGAATTACAAAGCGGACAAGGTTTTTCAATATAAATTTAAATTTAAACAGTTTAATAAGTATTTAACTGTCTTTAACGCTATTTTTTCGACTACATTTAAATATAATTAATTATATCGAATTATTTTTTCCGTTACTCATCAGAAATTACTAAAAAGTTATATAAGATAAATTGGTTGAAAATGAAAATATAATCGTACAAAAAAGTTAAATTAAATATATCGAGTAAATCGACTAGTTATTGTTATCTTATTATAAAAACATTATAAAACGTAGATTTTAGCAGTACTTTTTCGTTAATATAAATATTTATATATAAATTTCATAAATACGAAGCGTTTTAAAGTTTTAAGGCTAAATTTATTATGGATAGTCATCTTTAATTTCGTAAAAAGTTTAATATTTACGAATTTATATTAATAATTAAGTGGTTTAGTATTCTTATATTTATTATAACTCGATTTAATTTTAAATTTTGTTAACTTAGTCTCGTTAACACGTTTTTATAAAACGATATTATTAAACGAATATACGTACGATTTTTACAAGAATTTATACGTCTACAATTTTATTTCAGATTTCGAAAAGTTTTTAGGATTTGAAGCAATGATTATTTCTATTCTTACAGGATTCAACAGAAGAATTAAAAGAATTAAAATTAAAATTCGTTTCGGAGAATTTTATATTGTGATTAATAATTAGCTAACGTTATTTGTTTTAGAACAATAATATAATCATATTGTTTAAATTCGTAAAATAATATTTACCAATCAGATTTTCGTAAATATAATATAATGCTTTTGTATTAATGACTTCCAAAAACTATAATTATTAAAGAACATTTACTGGAAAAAAATTATATATATATGTTTCGAAATATTCAACCTTAAAAACATTATTTTAATCTCTTTAAATAAAAATATTTTAAAAAATATCAAGACAAAATGTCAGTAACGTCAAGGGAGTTATATTTCGAAAATATCAGAAACTTATTCAACGCAATTATCGTCTTTCGCTCGAAGTTAAATAAAGTTATTTTCTATTTATTACGATATTATAAAGTTTAAACTCTACGCATTTTAACACCGTTATCGAAATCTTTTTTTACATTTATTTTATATATATTCTAACTTTGAAATTTGGAGAAAACGAAAATCTTAACATATAATCGTTTTTATACGCAAATAAGATCTCTTTTATAGATAGCCTTAATCGAAAAGGTTTTTAACAATGTACGTAATTATTTTTCGATAATATTATTGTATGAAAAATAAATAAATAAAATATAATTATTATTTCGAATACCAAAGTTAAAAATATAACCTTATTTTAAATCATTTTAAAAGTTTTTATTATGTTAAAATTATTACAAATTACTAAATTAAAATTAGTTAAAAAGCTCGTTATTGAAGTATATAATAAGAAATACGGTTATTTATTAAAAAAATATAATACCATTTATATTTATAAATTTTGCAGAATATATATAAAAAGAGGGACAATTAAATGAATGCTTTTTAATATTTTAATAATATTAAAGATTTATTAAGTTGTTAGACCTTTAAAACGTTAGAAATCCTAATTTAAATCTAGACGTTACTTAGTAACGGAAAATTATTACTCTCGTTTTGTTTAAATAGTCGTTTTCCTTATATCTTTTACCTTTATTTTTAAACGATTTTAAAGTTATGATTAATTAAAAAAAGCTTTTACAAGGTTTCTACAATTTAATAATATAAGATTAAAATTTAATATCCAAAAGAATATATTCGAATTCTATTCAGAACTTCGGTTATAAACTTATTTTCTAAAAAAAAATTCATAAACTCGATTTTTTTAAATTTAGCTTTTCTTTATTTTTGTTTTAATTGTTGTGGTATTTTCTTTTGGAGAAATTCTTTAATATGTAAAAGCTTTAATGTGACGGCTAGGCGGTTTAACCAACTATTAAACCTAAGTCGTACGGGTTTATGTTGGCAGAAGTATCGTAGGAATCTGAGTAATAAATATAGGAAAGTATTACGTCTCGTAATACCAAGGGTACCTTGGGTAACGAATTATTATTATAAGCTAAAATTATTTAAATTATGGAATTAATAAATATCTTTATACCTAATTCTTTTTATCTTATTAAGCTTAGTTTTAAAAGCTTTACGATCGATCTTATTGAGCCATTATGTAATTCGATTTATATGGCTTAATTATTATTACGACCGTTTTTTAAGGCCGTAACCTATTAAATTATAATACGATCCTCCCTTTTTAATATTTTCGTCCCGAAAGTTTTTTTTTCTATAAATTTTCTTTCCGCCATTATGTCAAGTTATATCGAAAAATTAATTAACAAAAAAACGAAAAAGCAAAATAACTTACTTAAATTAATTATTTTTCGAACCGTAAATATGCTAATATATTTTTATTATGTTCGTTACGGGTTGTTATTTTGTTATATTTTTTTGTCAGATTTTTCCAAATGTAAAAAATGCGTAACGTAAAACCAGGGCCTTTGTAACGTTAACGGCCTTTTTACTTTTTAATTCGAAAAATTCGTTTTTAACCATTTTAAGGTTGAAATAAAATTTAAAAAAGCTGAAAAAAAATAAAGCAGGCGCAAACCAAAGTTTGTCGTTTTCGAAAACAAAAAAAATATGGGCCAACCGTATAACGCGCATATTATTTCGTAGGCTTTAGTCCTTAAAGGAGTTGGATAAGTTAAAACGTCGAGAAAAATAGGTTAAACCAAAGGCCGCCTAGGCCATTTTGGCGGAAGCCGCTCCTTTTGACTGGTTTAACCTGGAGTCCATAAATTGGTCGTTTATTAATTGGGGAACTTTTTACTTTGCCGATTT
The DNA here is from genome assembly GCA_004154925.1 of Monosporascus cannonballus. Taxonomy (NCBI): domain Eukaryota; kingdom Fungi; phylum Ascomycota; class Sordariomycetes; order Xylariales; genus Monosporascus; species Monosporascus cannonballus. The sequence goes on along the minus strand of QJNS01000370.1, from coordinate 12,233 downwards.
CGGCGTTGTTGGTAAAAGGTTTTTAACAGATGCTGGGTACTAATAAGGTTTTTGGTAAATTCTCAGGTGTTCTCGGAATCCGGGTACTTTTTTTATTTAATTAAATACTAAGTAAATCTGATTTACTTTCGCATATTAAATATTTTTTTTATTTCGTATGTTTATTTATTTTTTATTTTTACATTATTTTATGCCGTATATATTTTAATTATATTTGTTATTAATTCGAATAAAAAATATAAAAAATTAAATAAAATTTAATTTTCGGTAAAAGTTCTAATTAATAATTATTTTATAAGATTTTCTTGGCGATTTTATATGGATTAATATATTTGAAATCGAGTTTTTTATTAAGTTATTTTATTTAAATATTTTTATAATAAAAAAATTATTTCTCCTTTTTCGAAAATTAATTTTTTTATTTTTTTCTGGTTATAATATTTATTTATTTAATTTCGTACGAATTTTAATTTTATTTTTATTTTTTAATATAACTGTCGTAATTGTTTTAACGTAAGGATTATTTTAATATTAATTGGACTGTCGTTACGTATTTGTTTATAAATTTTTGAAATAAAACCGAAATTTGTATTCGTAAGTATTATCTTAATATTTTCGTAATAATTGGTATTATAAGTTAATTGTACGATTGGTAATTTTTAACCCAGTTATTTTATTCGTAATTAATATAATATTATGAATAAGTTTTTAAAATTTAATTTATTCGTTTTGTTTATATATTTATTTATAATTTAAATACGTTAAATAATTTGTAATTTAGGCCGATTTATATTATTAGGTTTTATTAAAATTTAAATACAAATATCGATCTTTTATTTAATATAATTTCTGTTAATAATCTGTATATATTGAAAATATATTTAAAGAAAATATATGTTAATTATTCGGTATTTATATCCTTATAATATAATAAGAAATAAGAAAATTTCGTAAATCGATCGACGATTACGAAAATATTATTATAATATATTTCCGTAATTAGATTTTTTAATATAAGAAGTTTAATCATAAAGTTAAATATAATTAAATATTATAATTATTTTATGATTAATAATAATTATAATTTTCCGTATGGCTTATATTGTCGAGTTTTCGTTCTGGCGTAAATATCGTATTGCCGTATAATTTTTATACCGTTAAAAAAATTTTAAGGTTTTATAAATCTTTGAATATTTACATAATTAAAATTTATATATTTTTCGTATTAAATCCTTTTGGTATTTTTTGGAATTTATATCTTATTTATTTTTTAATTTTTTGGGAAATTGTCGTTATATAATTAAATTCTTTAATGCATATCGAAAAATACTGCCCGAATTATCGCAGTTTGTTATGGGCATAAATATCTTTTTATGGTGGTATTAAAAATTATATAGCTAATTTTAACTAATTTTTTTCGAAATTTGGTCGCTTACTTAGGGTATTTGTTCTGCCGTTTTCTAAGCCTTTTTTATAAATAATAACGAAATTGAAATTCGTTAATTTTTTTATATATTTTAATTATCGTTTTGTAAGTTTTTTGGTTATGGTAAATCGGGTAAGATTTTAATAATCCATATAGACCTTAACCTAGTATAAGTTTCCCTTTAGGAAATACTTAAACTCCCGAAATACCATAATAATAGCTATAAATTCTTTATTTAAAATGTTATAATTAAATTTAGTTCCTTTTAATTTATACGAAAAAAATATAATAAGGTATAATTTGCTTTAATTATTTTGCTATCCGATTATTACGTTTAATACGTAATCCGAAACGTCGGTTTTTGATTTAACGAAATAGTTTAAATCGTATATAATTAATATTAGTTCGCTGGTAATCGTATTTTTAATATTTTAAAATGCTTTTTCCGTATCTGGCGTCTATTTAAATTCCTTTTTTCTTCGTAAAATTAATTAAGGGTATAATTATTTTGCTAAAATTTCGAATAAATTTCCTGTAATAATTTACGAATCCAAAAAATACCTGTACTTTTTTGATTATTATTAACGTTTATTAATTTATAATTATAGCGATTTTCTTAAGGTTTATCCTAATATATCCTGGGATAATAATATGTTTTAAATATTTTATTTCTTATATATAAAATTAACTTTTTTTTGCGTTAATAAATAACCTTATATTTTGTAAAACGTAAAAAACCTTATAAACGTATCCTGCGTATATTTTTTTTATTTCCGAAAAAATAAGAATGTCGTCGAGATAGCAAATAACAAAAATATCGAAGTATTTTCGTAATATATAATTAATTATTCGTTAGAAAATTACTGGTACATTCGTAAATCCCATTAATATAACCAAATATTTAAATAATCCGTATTTTGTCTTAAAAACTATTTTTTATTCGTATTCTTTTTTAATCCTAATAAAGTTATATCCATTTTTAAAATTAAGTATTATAAATCATTTAGTTTTATAAAATCGGTTTTTTATTTCCATAATTAAAGGCAATAATATTTAATCCTTAATAATAATATCGTTTAATTACCGATAATCAATTACAAATCGTAATTTTCCATTTTTTTAATACAAAAAACATTAAATATCTTGCTGGTAACTTCGAATATCGAATCCATCCTTTCTGTAACTAATTTCCTAAGTATTTTCTGAAAATACGTAATTCGTTTTTATTAAGATTATAAATAAGGTAAAACTTTATTAAAAATCCTTTTTTAAAAATTATTTCATAATCTTATTCGCCGTATTCTAATAATTTTATATTAAGTTTTTTTTTTTTAAAAAGCTGCTCGTATTTATAATATTATAATAATATATTAATCAAATTTTCTAATTTCTTAAATTATTATTCTTATTATTTTAAATTGTTATTTAATTACTTTAAATTCGTTATAATAATAATAATAATACGTTATATTTTTCTTCAATACCTATTCTTTTTTATATTTTATTCTTTTAAATAATAAAATATTTATCGTATTTTTATACTTATATTCGTTACTATTATCGATCGAATATTAAGATCTTAATTTCTTTTTTATTAATAAAAAATAAAATAAACTTTACCTCGCTAATTCCGTTATTAATCAAAATTCTGTATTAACGTATTTATAATAATCTTAAAATTATATTATAATTCCCGAATAAAACGATATCGAAATTAATCGTTTAATATCATCTTTTAATAAAAATTTTGAAATAATTAATTTCGCGTATAACTTTTCCGTTATCGTAAGCAAATTTCTAACTTTTGATATTTATCGTTATATAAAATTCCAATTTATATCTTTATAGCAATTTAAACTTATTAACCATATCCAGTATAATATAATTTCCGCCCAAACCTCCGAAATCCACCATTACGGTATACCAATACGTTCCGATTTATATTTCTAAGGTAATAAAATTATTAACGTTTTTTATCGTTATATTTAAAGCCTTTTTTAAAAATTTCCCTTAATTTTTTTAAATTTCGTTATTCTGTAACTTTTTTATAAATAACCTTTTTCTTTTAATTCCTTTTCAAATTTATCGAACCCTACTTATATCTCTATATATAACGTATTTAGCTGCTATATCTATCGTTATTATCGGCATATTATTCCTTCGAACCGTATTAATTTCTTTTAATTTTATTACAATTCCTTTTCTTATTAAATAAATTATTTTTTTATGTTTTCAACTATATCCTATTATACGTTATTCTAGTTATCGTTTTAAAAATCTCCTTTAAATTAATATATTTTTTTCTTAATAACTTTTTTTTCGTAAAGTTTTATAATAAATACTAATTAAAAATAAAAATCCATAATAACTTTTTAATAATACTTTTTTACCGTACGCTAAATTTACTCCTTTTCCTTTTAATAATTATACCATTTATAATAACAAAAAGGGTCTTTTTATAGGCATTTCTTTCCTTTAAACTAACTCTCTATTTCGGCTAATTACTGAATATCTTTTAGGGCTATAATTCGAAACTGTTAATATTATTACTTATTATTTTTATTATGCCCGGTACGGTTTAAAAAATTAAATCCCTTATAATATATATAAGTAATTCGTACGTAAATATATTATTTCTATTTTTCGTAATCAGGATATTCTCGTTATCGACAATATATGGCATATATTTTACCGTATCGATCAAGGATTCCGGAATAAACTTTTTTTATCCAATTTTGGTATTTATATAACCATCCTTATAATGCTTTTTACTATATTCGCGATATTTATCGAACCAGCTTTTTCGCTTTTTGTATTCCTTATCAAATTTCTTATCGTAATAATCCCGGTTAAACTTTTTGCTTAAGGCCTAATACGTACTTGGCTTGGATCATATTAATCATTTTGCTATCGTTTCCTTAATTGTTCCTGGATTATTCCTCCGGTATAAGGATTTAGTTATTTTATCGTGGCTTTTTGGGTTTCTTATACTTATAAACCTTATATCTCATTTTGTCGTAATTAAAACATTTAATTTAGCTCTAATCTTACCTATGGGTAACGCCGAATTCCATAAATCCTAACGCCGTTCCGTAAAAAATAAAAAGTACATTTTTTTCTTCCCCTAATTAAACTTATTATATCCCGAACATAAAGCATATTATTCTTTTTTCTCCTATTATTTTTCAAATTGTCGATTATTAATTTTAATTACCTTTATAATATACCGGTCCAAGGCAATTAATTACTTAATCCGAATAATTTTATCTTTTACATTATCCTTTAACCATTTATAAAATATATCAATAAAAATATCGGTTTCGTCATTTCCTTATCCTGCTTTAACCGCAAAACTTTTAAAAATTACGGCGTACTTAAACGTAAATTTTTTCTGTCGGAATTATAAAAATTATTAAGCCGTTAATTATTTTTTATCCGGATTGCCGAAATTATCGCATATTTTATTTTTAAAATTAGTATAAATTAAAAAAATCTTATTAATAAAATCTTTTTTATTTGTTTTTTTTACTTTTAAGAAATTTCTTATAATGGGCTTAAATTAATTAACCGTATTTCCTATTTGGTATGTTCCTATTACTAGGACCATATCCGCTAGGTTATTAAGGTCTAGGAAACGAAAATAAATTTGTGCCTAAATTAAAAAGGTTTAAGGGTTACCTTTTCCATCGTAAAGTTCTGGTTTCTTTGGCTTTATACGGGCAAAAAAGGGTTAGACAGACGTAACTCTAAGTTGTCGGACTTTTTTCTCCAGCTCCCGAATTCGAACCTAAAACTACTAAATAAAGATTTCCTAAATACTGGTCGACATTTTGACAATATTAAGTATTGCTTAAAGTTTAACGGTATTACTAAACAAAAACTTGCAACGTATAACGGCTAAACAATTTAACCAATTATTAAACCTAAGTCGTACGAATTTATATTAACAGGAATATCGTAAGAATTTAAATACTAAATACAGGAAAATATCACGTCTCGTAATACCAAAGGTACCTTAAGTAATAAATTGTTATTACAAGCTAAAATTATCTAAATTATGGAATTAATAAATATCTTTATACCTAATTCTTCTCATCCTGTCGAACCTGGCTCTAAAGGCTTTACGATCGATCCTGTCGAGCCTGGCTCTAAAGGCTCTACGATCGATCCTATCAAGCCATCACGTGACTCGACCCACATAGCTTAGTCATTGTTGCGACCGTTTCCTGAGGCCGCAGCCCGTTAGGTCATAACATTTAATTTTTAGTTTTCAACCGCTAAGAAAATGTATTAAACCTAGTTAAACTTAACTTAATAACTAAGCTTTGGTTTAGTTTAATTACTTACTAAAAAGGGGTTACTTTTTATATTTCTGGCTTTTTTTTCTTTTACTTACAGCTGTATTTATCTTTATAAAAAGACGGTTCATTACCTTTACCTTTTATGTAGGACCTTCCAGAGGTAAGGCAGCTTGTTAATATATTTTTCTTCAGTTATATGCTTCTCTGTATGATGTCAGGGTCTGATAGAAAACAAGCGGCGGATAGTGACGAGACAAGCGGACTTAGGGCCTATTTTATTGAACCAAGAATCAGCGGAACAATTTATTGTGCAAGGTCACAAAGAAATGCCCGACGTCTACTGCTCATTGGATACATAAAATAGCACATTTTTTGAATGTAAGAAGCCCAAAATGTTTTGAGAATATCTAAATTGTATTAATTTTTATAATTCTTAGTAGACACGGATAGGGGATAGGCGAAACAATATTTAATATATGTCAGTTATAAGGGTATATCTTGCCAATATGAATTGCTGTTGTGATGTCTTACCATACTATGCCTTATGTCATCTCACCTCCGAATACAGAACCATCGAAAATCGAGCAACCAAACATCATTGGGGCGCATTTCCCGGCGAAACTTTTGTTACAGCGAACACGTTTTGCGAGAAACAGCCTTCGGACAAGAAGAAGCTAAGCGAACAGCATGTCCAGTTAAGTTAAGTGAGCTGATCATGCGCGAAGGACTACTTTAAATCGATGGGGTCGACAGCGGCGGCGACGAGAATATTAGAGCCGCACAGGAAAGGGTTTGACTCAGCAAGTACTAGCTGTGCAAACGCCACGTGCCAAAGTGGAATCTTCTAGAAAAAGGCTATATAGGAGCTATACAGGGGTTGTATGTGTATATATAGGGCGGTTTCCTCTCATCTATATTGGAGGAAGCAGGCGTTACTGGTCCAATCTATATGTTGCTACCTACCTGCGAGACCGCTTCTTCCAGCATTTCACGCTGTGCACCACCCTTTTCCTTGACACTAAAGCACATTGACTCAAACTCGGTTGCCAAGTACGAGGGCACGTAAAGTGCTAAGGCTATAGTTGCTACCGATAGGTGGAGAATACCCCGTACGTCGGGAGGCTGGCTAGAATAATCTTGTTACTGCCTGGGGCATTAACTGGCGATTTCATCATCAAAGGAAAGACCGGTTTTCACTAAAGAAAAAGAGAAGGGAAGAAAGTCAATTCGTTCAGGATTTATTAACTACCGGCTAGGCTCTATGGCAAAATACCAGGCTTGCGGTCTTGGAGACTACACAAATATATATATATATATATAAGTATATATAAGGTGTGCGTCTTTGCCACTTTTGTAACACCTATTCTGACCTTATTCCAATATATGCCATTCTATCTGTAATCAGCCGGCTGTAACTCTTAGAGCTCTAGAAACTCTCTTATTTTTTCATTATACTTTGTAATTATATTCTGAAATACAGCAGCTACTTGTATGCGCCTGTGCCAAGGCTTAGGGCCCACGGGGGCTGGAGCAAGAAGGGGATTTAGAGAGGGGAGATCGTCTTCTTGGCTTTCAACTCGGGTTTCTGTATGTATGCGAAGATCTGGTTACCGTTGCGTGGTGACTGGTATTCTTAAATGAAGCTTGATAAACTTGCCGCGATACGATACGGAATGCGATACTTATGATAAATCTCAACCAGTGAAGTGTTTCAGAGTTCGGGACACTCTTTTCTGAGTTCACGACTCTATTTATGTAGCGGTTACTTGGTTTACTAATTGGATTCTAGCCAAAATGATCGACGACGCCTCTCATAAAGGGTTACCCTTCGTTTATATGGAAAACTACAGTCTCAAGAATATCGAGCGTAGCAGAGGGGGGCTAGCTAAGGTGAAGCTGAAACTTGCTTCCCTATCCTGTGAATCTATGTACGCAATTCTGAATCCTATTCAGGGACACCCCAACCACCACAGCCAGGCGTCATAATCACGACGCTGTCACCGGCCTTCATGGCTACACTTCCTTTTCCTACCATATTCACCCTCCGCTCCTACCCTGTTCGCTTGTCCTTGGTCAACCAGGGGTTTAGGCTGGCAGCGCCTGGCTCGCCACCCTCCATACCGCGTGGTCGATGCGCCCTTCGCCTCGACATAATGGAGCACTGAACGGGAGTCAAGAACTCGATATCTTGCGGCACACCATCTCGGCCTCTGTTGAGCCCCTTTCTGCCAGTATTTCTCTTAACTCAAAGCGGCGGAGCACACAGAGATACCTCTAGCCAAGGATCTCAGGGCCTGTGATTCGCGTGTTCGTCATGTGGACACGGACACCGCTCTCGCCGTACCATGTTCTTCGGGCGCCGGAGCCGCCAGCTATCGTCTGGTGGTAGCCGAATCCGGGGATGGTATAGCTAGCCAGTGGCTTCATCGACCTTCGCGCCGATGCGGAACGTCAGGTTGTTGAGACAGCCCTGGGACGCCGCACAAGCTTGAAGCGGCTTCAACAGAACGTCGGTCACTCTCTGACTTCTCGTGACATTGCCGCCTAAGACAGCTGCCGCTTTCGTTGGGTCCAGGATACTCGGTCGCGGAATCTTCGCGTCAATGGGGCTCAGGCAACCCTGATTCAGGGGGACATCGGAGTCGATCATACACCGTAGAGGATGAAGGATGGCGGAGTAGGTGGTCGCTTCAGGGGGTGTTGATGTTGCCATGCACCTCCTCACCGGCCCCGGCAAAATCGAGCACTGCTGAGCTGTCCCCCTCAATGGTAATCTTGAACTTCATTGGGGTGTCGATGTCCATACAATCCACAGTCTCCAGCGGGGCTCTACTTATTTGCCGGCGTAGGCCCTTTCAACAAGTTTCGCACAGACCGCTCAGGTGCGGACTACATAGCGTATATTTACCTCTGCAGTACCAAGTATGTATCCTCCGATCAGTGCCCTAATCACGGCAATACCGCGTGCATTAGCAGCGATTTGTGCGTTCAGATCGGAAAAATTATCACTTAAGCATCGGCTACCGAAGCATCCCTCGTAGCGGGATGGTGCGCCGTAGTACAACAACTCCTTCACACGGCGCCTCGTTGAATAGGCCGTTAGACACGAGCATTTCAGACTCTAAGGCCGCGCCTTCTTCCCACAGCTATATTATCGAAGGCATACCCCTGGTATACAGCTACGTTACTAAGGGTATACCGGGAGTAGGTATGGCTAAAGTCGAGAGTAATATTATATATGAAATTAAAGTTCGTCCATTCTGAAAATGTGGTCTACCGAGGAGACCCTGCTCTAAAACGACTGTGCGCTTAAGTGAGATCCCTATGAGAGGAAGGAACTGAAAGAATAGCTCTAATGGGAATATGATACTTCTCGACTGATGGAAAAGAGATGATGCCGCAAGCCCCTGCTGCTGAAGTTCCTATATCCGCGTTCAGAGTGGGCGGATAGCAACCAACGATGCAGTCAGTGACCGTCCAGGGCGTTGCGTAAAGGGGTCCGGCCGTCCGCATTCGGAGCTGGGTTTGGAAAATTTCAGTAGTGGGACCCCCCCACGAATAAGGCGGCGGGCAATTAGAGGTGGCCCTCCATAACTTCCAAGTACCTTAGTTCCGTGACTCAAGCTTTTATAACCCCTCCCTCCGATCCAGCCCCGCCACGCCCTGCGTACTTCTATCCTTATATCCTTCGCTCCCTCCTCATCTTCTTCGGAGATACTCTCTGTTGGAATTGAAAAGCAACTCGCCCTGTTTTCCCGCCTTCCTCGCCCCTTCCATTTTTCACATTCGCAACCCACCCCGCAACCAACCGGGCCGTTCCCAAACATCGGCCGACGTCCCGCCGCCAAGATGCCGATGTAAGTTGCCTGAGCTGCCCTCGAACGCTGCTCCGTTCAGTCGAGCATTTTGACACATGCAGGGCTAACCTTCTCGGCCCTCCCCTGCAGGCTCAAGGAACCGTGGAAGAAGTACAAGCCGTTCAAGGTGAGCTTCGTGCCTCTATCCTCCCATTTCTTATCTTTCAACTAACTTGGCCAGCCGCCGCATTTGCCGAACCGACAGTGGCCCGACAAGGTCATCGACAAAGCCCCTCGCTGGCTGTCGTATGTTCCCCAATCTACACTTTCAGCGCATGAGGCGTTGCTAACATCCTCGGAGCTCTTGCCTCCGCGATGGCAACCAGAGTCTGCCCGATCCAATGGTACGTTTCTTCATGCCCGCGCATGCACCTTGACCCTCTTGCGTGAGCTAGCATACCTGCGTCCCGGAACTGACATGGGCCGGTCAACAAACAGAACGGCGAGGAGAAGTGGCGCTACTTCAAGATGCTGTGCGATCTTGGTTACAAGGAGATTGAGGTCTCTTTCCCTTCTGCGTCCCAGACCGACTACGACTTCACCCGCCGCTTGATCGAGACCCCGGGAGCCGTGCCGGACGACGTATTCCTACAGGTCCTTTCACCCTGCCGCCCCGATCTCATCCGGAAGACTGTAGAGTCGGTCCGCGGGGCGAAAAACGCCATTATCCATATCTATCTCGCTACGAGCGAATGCTTCCGGCAAGTCGTCTTCGGCTACTCGGAAGAGCAGACCCTGGAGCTCGCGGTGGAATGCACTAAGCTGGTCAGGTCCCTGACCAAGGACAACCCCGAAGCTTCTGGAACTCGATGGTTGTTTGAATTCTCGCCCGAGTGTTTCTCCGACACAGATCCCGATTATGCCCTGAGGGTATGTCGCGCGGTGACAGCTGCGTGGGGCCCTAATGGGGAAGCCGGGGACCAAATCATCCTCAACTTGCCCGCTACGGTCGAGCTGTCAACGCCCAACGTATATGCGGACTTGATAGAATACTTTTGTAACAACATCGGGGACAGGGAGAACGTGTGCGTGTCTCTGGCAAGTCATACCCTTCCCGTCTCTCACGTCTGTATCATAGCCATGTTAACGATTTTCGCCAGCATCCTCACAACGATCGCGGAACCAGTTAGTGTATCCAATTCTGGCGCCGTGGTGCGGCCACTGACGTGGTACAGGTATTGCGGCAGCAGAACTGGCCCAGATGGCGGGAGCTGACCGTGTAGAGGGCTGTCTGTTTGGGTTCGTATCCTTCCTTGTCTTTTTTTTTTTATTCATAAGACGATACTAAACCTTTCACAGCAACGGGGAGAGGACGGGCAATGTCGATCTCGTCACCTTGGCTCTAAACCTTTACACGCAGGGAGTGAGCCCACAAGTTGATTTCTCCGATCTGAACTCGGTCATCGGGATGGTCGAATCCTGCACCAAGATTCCCGTCCACCAGCGTGCTCCCTACGGCGGTAGTCTCGTATGTGCAGCCTTCTCGGGCAGCCATCAAGATGCAATCAAGAAAGGATTCCAGAACCGTCAGCGCCAAGGCCTATCCAGCGAGGACCCATGGAATGGGATGCCCTACCTGCCACTGGATCCCCAAGATATCGGTCGCAATTACGAGGCTATCATTCGCGTTAACTCGCAGTCTGGAAAGGGGGGAAGTGCCTTTATTCTGCACTCGAAGCTGCAGCTCGATCTCCCTCGCGGCCTCCAGGTCGCCTTCTCCAACGTTGTCCAGCGCCGCGCCGAGGAACTTGGACGCGAGCTGCTAGCTAACGAGATTACCCGGCTCTTCGAGACAACTTATTTCCTCCACGAGAACCCCCACTTTAGCCTTGTTGACTATAGTATCACCCCTGACCGCTCACAGTCTCCCATACCCCCAGCGCTAGGCAAAACCCAGGATACGAAAGACCTGATACGTATCTTTGAGGGCGTTATCCTCGTGGACGGCAAAGAGTGTAAACTGCGTGGTCGGGGTAACGGACCAATTTCGAGCATGGTAGCTGCGCTCAAGGAAGTCAATATTGACCTGGACGTTCACGACTATAAGGAGCATGCCATCGGCGAGGGTCGAGGTGTGAAAGCGGCCTCATATATCGAGTGCAAGCCTACAGGCAGCAAGCAGACAGTCTGGGGCGTCGGTATCCACGAGGACGTGGTACAGAGCTCGCTCATCGCACTGCTGAGCGCGGCGAGCAATGTAAGTCTTATCCGCATGGGTGGTAAAAGGGATGGAAGGGAGTAAGGACTTGATGGCTAACGACGACGCTTCTTTATTTGTAGTTCGTCACGAGCCTACCCACCAGCTATAACCTGAAGCCCGTTGCGACCGCTGCTCCTCAAGAGACGCCCAGTGTCATCTCCGTTCTGGAGGAGAAGGCAAACGGTATGTAAGAGAAGAGAACAAAAATCAAAGCAGAAGGAGAGGCACCCGCCTCTTGCTTTGTTTCATACGTTTAAAACCTTTTTCTACATCGCGTTCTTGCAAACGAACGGGCACGGATGGTCGAATCTTTTCCATCTCAGGGAGTGGGTAAAATAAAAATTGGAACAGCTTGCTTCGTGAGTTGAATCACAGTTTCGAGAGTAGCTTGAAAAGGTAAATGTTGGCTATGTGCGTTGGCCATGGCAGAAACAGGACGTGCTTTCCCC